>JARFJB010000987.1:2915000-3027500 GCA_036346205.1 Vesta saturnalis | reverse complement strand
GTGCGCCATCTATCTAAGTCGACAAAAGTGCTAGAAGAGTCTCGTAAATTGTAGAACTTCTCCTATTGTGTCTTATCTGAAGATCGCGCTTCCCTTTTCGTACTTTCTAGACATAGAGGAATTCTTCTTAACAATGGATCGTCAGATGCGGGACAAATAACGGACTTCTTTATAAATACGAAACATTTACGTAATTTATGAAAATAATTTCTTATACGAACTGATGTGTTTAAAAAACGGACTGCCCCGTATAATACAGAACGAATGGCCACCTTATGATTTCTAAAACAAATAATTTATCTCTTTCTTTTAGGATTTACCGAAAGCTAAGTCTTCATAAACTATGAAATCACCACCAGGAGATTAATGTAATTAACACTCTCGTGGATCGCGCTAAACGAATTTGTAATCTTGAATTGTTGGAAGATTGTTCGTGTCATCACACTATATGTGCGCAGTGAAAACTATCGCCGAATACTCATACTACTTACTTTTAGCTTTTTTTCATTCAGACAATTCATTTTTCTGTAAACTCAATGAAATTGGTGCTTAGGTAAGATTGAGTGAAAATGGTGACAGACAAACACTCATAGGGCACATAATTTAGCTTTTGATCGTTGAGACAATGCAACGAAATTGGTTTTTAAATATATATTTTGAGCAAAATTCGTCTCAAATGTTTACCATCATTTATAGGCTACGGAATTTGGATCTTGGTTATCGCGATAACTAATTTTGCTGCCAGCCCAACGAAATTGGTGTGTAAATAGGTGTCTTGTTAAGGTTGGTCAGCTGTTGTATCTTATTGCAGAGCTTTGGAGGAAAAATAATAAATCAGCTCAAGAGAACAAACTGAAAATAATTTTTAAGTTCGTAGGATGGCCGCAAGGGGACACAATAGGCAAAATTGGAAAATCAAGCTTTTCTATAACAGATGTCAAGTTAAGGCAGGTATTAAATTTCTAGAAAATGTTGGAATATTTTTTTGTCTAAAACCAGAAAGTCACGGCGAAAGCGTAAAAATTTTTTGGAAAAAAATAGTTTAATTTAAGCAAAACTAAAAAAACTTAGTCTCTTGAAAAGAGCTTTTTCTCCTCCAATATGTGCGTTATGAACCTCTTTACATTTTTTAAAAAAATCTATGGCTTTTGCATTATTTTTCGAAATTTTTAAATGAAACTGTAGTAGTATTTTTGACATTGGTGTTAACCGTAAATCTCTATCTTCTTTCAAATTAAAAATATTTACAAGAGACTATTAAGAAAAACTTACTTTGCAGACAGCCGCAACAGTTTACAATTTAGTCAAGTAAATTAGATAACAATAACAGAAAAATCCAATAGGCTTAAACCACAAAGACAAATTTAAAACATAGTTATTTATGATATGTGTCCAAGACGCTGTTCACTTTTTTTTTTCAATCACACCGTTCTAATCCAACGCGGGTACCTATTTTATTGACTAGTGTACTCTGTTGCTTAAAAAATAGATAAAAAGTATTATGTATTTTCGAAAAGCTTTAAAACAAGCGCATTCAATGAGGTAAAAACATATAGGTTGTCCCATTAGAAAAAAGTTTGGTTGATATCTTACAAAGTATAAGGTATATTTGACAACTAGTTACAACGTTGAAATCTGCGTTAAAAGCTCTATGGATACCAGTTTTCATGGTTTTGATAGTTTTTAAAATACCCAAGGTACAGGAAAATTGAAAAAAAAAACAGTTTTCCCTTCAATTGGAACGCTTTTGAGAAAGAAGAAAAAATAAATTTTTCTCAATTCTCCTATACCTCTGTTATTTTAAAAGTTATTAAAAAGGTAAAAATTGGTGCGATAGAACTTTTTGCCCAGATTTCGACAGTTTAAATAGTCTTAAAATACACTTGATCCTACTTGAGATATCAACAAAACATATTTTCGCCTAGTGAGTGCGCTAGCTTTCAAGTGTTAGTGTACAAACACAGTGCAAGCAGGTTTTTCGCCTACTGGTAGGCAGCACCGATCTGCGCTGTGTTCTCGCGCCGGGATAGCACATAGTGAATACGGGCAAAAGCAATAATTTTGTTTAAACTCCAAATCTGCTACCTGCCAGTTGTGTCTCAAACTTCTAGCAAATATGTTATCTTAGAATGATGATAATTTGATTGCCTTAGATTATGTGCATACTAAATTAAAAAGAAAAAGAGTTGGTATACATATTCTTAATCGTGAAAGAAACATGTATGGAGAATATTATCATTTGTTTCAAAGTTTAAAAAATGAGAATGAAAGATTCTTTCAATATACTAGAATGACTCGAAATACTTTTAATTACATTTGTAACGGTATAAACGGGTGGTAGAACGGGATTACAGATAAAATTGGCCTTTTTGCACCGACCATTCAGCGTATGGGAGTGGGTAAGATGTTGATAAATTTTGCACATCCAGAATAGTAAATCGTACGTAAGTCAAAGTAGGGGATGAAGACGTAATCAGATCGGTTAAGGGCGCCAGAATGTTTGGTAGTCAAAATAAAGGACGTCGTGCCAAAATTACGAATACATAGCGTGTCTAAACATACGCTTACCTACCCGCAATCAATCCCAGGTGTCCTCGACAGCAACTCAGCAAACCACCTGAAATAGGGCTTCAAAATAGCACTACACACCTGACAAATAAAAGCGTGTTAATCACTCAATAATGTTACGTTACGTTACTACACCTCAGTGTAAATAATTAGGCATAATAAAATGATCTTAACAAAACAAAACAAAAAAAAATCACCCTTAATGGATGCACTCTAAATGAATTCATAGTCAACTAGAAGTCGGATAAAACACTGAATATCATTAACGCTATCACTCAATAAAGAAACTGTAACTTCGTTACGTTAAAACTTAAGCTCCTAAATTACCGGTAAATTTGCAATTTAAAAAAAAAACTTTTATGTAACACAAAAGGGGTTTTCACAGAATTAAAACAAATTTATGATACCTAAACAAAGCTATAATAAATTAAAAAAATATATATAAATGTAAACATACGATAATGCGTATAAAAAAAAATAACAAATGCTTAATTTGCGACGGGAGGTCTGGCCAGAATTCTGCGTAACGCCGTTCTAAATTACTTAACCTAAATATTTCGTGGATTATTAATCCACACTACTTCAGGGTCAATTGCCCTTTAATACCAAAATGAAGAGTGTGAAGGCGGAGCGTCAGAATTATGATTACTTACAATAATTAAACCAAAGCAACAACTTAATTTAAAAAGGTAACGACTCCGCTTTCAAACCTTCGTTAACAAAGAAAATAATTTAAGTCACACGCGCAAAAGATCTTGAAAATGCTCAATAAAACACAATGTTATACTACCTTAATGCCTAAGTTAGCACCTCTTCTGTGTTACCACAATCGAAAATGAACCCGATGACCAATTACTGCTATTACGGATATGGAATCTCCCTAGTCTGACACAAGATGATGAGTGATAATGTTGACTATTTCTTTTTTTTCAAACGGTTCCTTGATTGAATCTCGGTAAAGTGTTACTGCATTAATTAAAAACTTCTTTTAAAATAATGAATTGTGCGCTCAACTTGCTCGATAACTTTTATCTTTTAAATAGTTTTCTTTACACTACCAATCCAAAAGGTTATTAACTTTATTTATATAAATCTAGTTTTAATATTCTGCGAAAGTTTCTTTGTACTTCAACACGCCCTGCACGGCAATTAAGTGGCACTTCAAGAACGTTAATTTAATAAGTCCGCAACAGCGACATAAACCAACGAGGTCACAGAAGCACTAAAATAACACGACGGTGATCCCCAGGTAACTTGATTACGTAAAATCGAAATCGGCACTAGGTCTTGTCCTTTGGTGATTGAACAATTTCACTTAAAATCCCTTCACAGGTTTTCTTCAAAAAGTAGGTAACTACCTCACAACACGAAAGTTCGTTCGTTAAACACCAAAAGGTCCAATCTATCAACGTTCTAACCAACCCCTTAAGCCGTAACAACAAACGTCCCAGTAACTACCTCGAGAGCGCTATCAAAAGCCGAATCCCCAAATTATTACCAAATTCCATCTTGGATTTTCGAATCCCACCACTCAAAAAATCTCATTTAATCTAGTTTCACCAATTAAGAAACGGAAGGAGAAGATATGATACCCCTACCCACAAATTTCGTTCTCAAACGTAAGGGCTCGATAATTTTCAAAATTCTAAACGCAGCAGAATCAACGTGAAAAATATCTCGGTATTTTCATTTAAGTTCAAACAGTTAGTCCCACATTCTATCTTTATGACTCAAAACCAACATACTCAATATTAAACTGAGCCACTGCAATTAACCGACTCCATGTCGCCCGAATGATATCAAATACATTTAAATCTACGTTCTTTCTTTAAGTTACTTAATTTTACAAAACTTTCTATTAAATTTTAAGAAAATCAAACGAAATAAACATTATTTAAACTTATATACAACTATTTACAAATAAAACGCTAATCAACATTCAATAACCGGGGAACAATAAGGAAAACAATCTCTCTAAATTTAAATGCAATATTACGAAAAACTCAATAAATTTAGAAACCAATTATCGATGATTTCAAACCTCATTCCTTAAATTACGGAATAGTAATTCACAAACAAAAAAAACTTAAGCTCGAAACACACCATCCTGAATGGTCGCGACACACGTAAAACAAATCGCTAGAAAATCGTGATCCTATCACACATTTTAGAGAAAGTGAAATATCGTTTAACCAAAAATCGGTGCAATCTCCATAAGCAGCCTATTTTTCCAGAAGAAAGGCTTGTTATAACTTTAATGTAATTAATTGTGTTTAAACTGTTATTGGTAGGTATTGGGACTGGAATAATTGTCAGAATAACTAAAAATTAGGGTTACCAAAGACTGCCTTTATTATAAAAGAAATATTAATTACAAAATATTTAAATTCCATGTAGGCGTAGGCATAATGTTGTCATCATGCTCTTGAATCATTGTTGATTGTTGATTTGAGGGGAAGGAAGGTTCATTGTGATCAATGTGGTAACGAGGAGGCACACTACAATGGGATGATGTAGAAGATGGACGAGAAACAATAGAGTGGTAGGAAAATTGCTCTACTAATTCCTGTACGCGACAACGAAAAGTACTTGGTTTTTGGGTATTTTTCTCACATGCGGTAGCAAACTTTTAAAAAATGAAAGATGTTCATCTACTTCCGTGGTAGAACAGTTTTTCTTCACTTTATTTTCTAGATATTCTACTTTCCGTCTTTCTATTTCTAGGATTGAGTCTTGATAGGTGTCAGTAACGCCCCGTTTTCTTTTTTCCGTAGCAGGAGTCGAAGAGTTTGTTTGACTTGAAGCAGATGGTGATGTCATGTTATTTTCTATGACACTTTCCTGTTCACTAGTGGCACAAGTTTCTTCATTGCCGCTAGTTTCGTTACCTTCAGCAGATTCCTGAGTTTCCCCTTGGAATGTCACCTGGGAAGACTGCATGCGTGACAAATTTCCCGTCGTAATCCTTGGTTTGACAATGTCCTTTAGGAAAAGAAGGAGGATAAAATATGGCCATTTGGATGTAGGCGCATCTTCTGCAGCATCTCCAGATCTTGGTAGAGGATATTTTCCCAATTCAGCAGAAAATTGATCACGCAAATACTTCCACTGCTTTCTCACCTTCGCCTCTGAAAAAAAAATTACCGTATTTTTTCATACAATATATTAGATATACCGTGAGTTCATAAAGTCATTATTTTGAAAACATGTAGAATTTTTGAAAAATCACTCAGGCACTTGAATTGGAGGTTCTATAAAAAAAGTTTATTTCAACACATCTATTTTTAGGACACCCTGTATAAAATTATGAAAATTTTTTTAACAAAAAAAACGAAATTAACGTGTTCAAAAATTACACCGTTTTCAAAATAATGAATTTATGCGGGATTTTATGCACTACTGTATAGAATGATTTTGTTAGATATCTGGCAACAGGATCATCTTTCAAACACCTTGCATTTACGTTTCGTATTGGCGCATCCACTGTGGAAAAAATAATTAAAGAAACAGTTTCCAATATGGGACGTGTTACAACCTGTTCATATGCCATCTCCGAAAAAAGAAGATTTTAAAAGAATATCAGAAGAATTTAATAATATTTGGAATTTTCTACACTGCATTGGGGCCCTCGACGGAAAACATATTCGCATTCTGTGCCCAAAATTTTCAGGGTCGATGTTTTATAACTATAAACATTATTTTTCCGTGGTTTTACAGGGGGTAGCTGATGCAAATTACAAATTTATTGCTGCAGAAATTGGTGGTTATGGTAAACAGAGCGACGGTGGCACATTTCACGCATCGGAACTATACCTCCAGTTACAGAATAAGCAACTTAGTATGCCGGAACCATCTTATTTTCCTCAAACTACAACAACAGCACCTTTTGTACTAATTAGTGACGAGCAATATCCACTGCTACCTTTTCTTTTAAAACCTTTTGGTGGAAGTGTTGAGCATGAATATTTTAATAAACGCTTATCTCGTGCTAGAAAATGCATTGAATGTGCATTTGGAATAATCACCGCAAAATGGCGTATGCTTTCAAAAAGCATTAAAACCAATATTGAGACAGCAGATGACATTATTAAATGTATTTGCATTTTACATAATACAATCATTGATAAGGAAGGTTTTCAAAGACACCTTGGCGACGTATCTGTGGAAAGTTTCGAGACAAATACTGAAAGACAAATGACGGGAAGACCTCTTAATGAAGCCAAAAGTATTCGCGACCTTTTTGGTCACGTATTTTTCACATCCTTTATCTTACCTTTAAATAAGTTAATACAAATTCATGTTTTGATCAATCACCACAACGTTTATAAATAAATAATATTATCTTAATAAATATTGCCTACTCACCATCTTCTTTCATTACGGAGCTTATTTCCCTCCAATATCTGTCGATAACATTTCGATTGCTATGCAGCTTATGCCTTTTGTCCCAAATAGGGTTTTTTCAAAAACTGCAGCTATTAGTAACTCCTTATCCATCACAAGTTAGAACTAAAAAGACACTGGCGTGACGCGTGCAACCAGAAATAAACTAAATTTTAATTCCGGTTAAAGCGAGAACGCTGGTTCCCGCCTCTACCCGCCTCTACCTGCTTTTTACTGTGTACTAGCCGATTTAAAAACATGCATTCATTTTTCACGCCTATAAGCGCGAGTCGGCGCTGGTTACCGGTAAGAGGACACCTGCTTGCACTGTGTTTGTACACTTACGCAAGTATACAACATCTCGTATCTATTTAACAATTAAAAAAATGTTCTAATAATATTGTCCTATATCTTAAAAATACAGTAAACTATGACGATTAATATACCGCCATCGTACGTTTGACACAAAAAGTAGGTAGTAGAGTTTGTGAAATCCGTCTTCCTCTATCTTCACTCATAGCCGAGTACCCTGAAAAACTGTAAAATATGAGACACGCTGTACCCTACTATTCTAATGATAAACAGCATGAGCATCCAATGTGTATCTTTTCAAACAATCATAACTCAATTTTTTTAAATGGGATGACCCAATTTTTTTGTGGGAACTCGATTCGGATTTAAATTCTCTATACAAAGGATATCAATTTTGTGTATCATAAAATTAACTGTCACTGAGTTATTTTGAAAATTATCGAAAACTTTGTAGGAACTCGTGTTAAAACAATGCGAATTTTTTATTGTTTAAACAATGAATATTTGAAGAGATAAAATTACTAAATTAAACGCTCAAAATGTCTCCCATTTTATAATAAACATTTTCTTATGTTACCGCACCACATCCAATCTATTTTTCAAGAAAACATGTCTAATTTGAAGACTAAAATGAACTGGAGCTCCGTCGAGTCGTAACCACATAGATCTTTTTATGTTCCGGAGATATCGAATTAAACGTGGTAGATCTTGGTGAAGGATTTTCCAAAAAAATATAGGCCCTGGCAAATTAACTTCAAAAAATTTGGACCAATAACGTAATTATCTATTATTCCAGAGCATACATTCGAGGTCCATTTATGTTGATGGTTAGCAACATGAACAATTTTCGGATCTTGGGTGTCGTAATAATGAAAATTATGACGAAGTCACTTCTGCGGAATATAGATTCGCCACTAAATAATACGTATTTGAAAAATCACCGTTTCCTCCAATAGTATTTTCAGCCCATTCGCAGAAAATCACTCTCCTTACATAATCATCTTCAACCAATTCCGGATGCAGTTGGACGTGTTACGGGTGGAACTTATTAGTATTATATACTTATTAACTGAAATTTTTTTAATATTTAAACTTTTACTAATTTCTCTAACAGTGACGTTTGGAATTTCTACTACCGATAAGGTAACCACAAGCTAATTTCCCTTGTTTAGAACTCTTTGTTTCTGGTCTTTTTAGTAGAGGAAAGTGGCCTATTTTTTTGGACGAAAAAAACATTGCGTAATTATTTGTTTGTACAACACTTTTTCAAATTAAAAAAATAAGCTCCTATCCTATTCGAAATTAGGAACCTATTTTTCCAAGCAAAAATCACATACGTAAGTTTCTTTTTGTCACTTCCTGCACAGTCTTCATTGACCATCTAAAGCAAATTGAAAATTGTACCCAGGCTGCTCCATGCCGGTCACTCTCTTGACCGGCATCCATATCTGAGCCCTCATCATAAGGAAGATGATCTTAGTAGTCCGAGGAGTCATTTTCTCCTTCTACTTTCTTTACCTCTTCATTTTTTCCCATCGTCTTCTTTCTAGTTTTACTTAAAACTTTTAATTTCGGGAACAATTTTTTTTTTATTATTAAGTGATTCTTTTCTTTGAAGTCATGAACTTTTATAATGGTCGATAACCGTTTAGTTTCAACACTGCTACCGTTTTGTAGCATCGTTTTTTTTCAATTCTGTAAAGTTGAATTGAGTTAATGGCGTGGTCCGGTTCGTATGTCAGAGTGTTATCGGAAGTATGTTGTCGATTCGGAGTTCTTTCTGTTTGTTTTTCTATAAGAAAATCTGCTTCTGAGAATATATTTCAATTGAATCGATAAATTCCTGCCTTGAAAAACCCATTGGTTGATATCTCAGCAGTCGCACATTTCTTATAAGCAGAGGAGAATGATTTGCATATTTGAAAGGGAGTTACATTTCTGAAAGGGTTATTATTTAACCAATTTTGTTTTTTTTTTGAATAGTATATCTTTAATGGAGACATAAAAGACAAACCTAGCGGTTGAATTTTATGTGAAGTATGGGATGGAATGCATACAATAGACACATTTTTTTCCTAAGTCCATAACGTCCAAATTCCTTGCAATGTAATGGCCGTCAATAATGAGCAAGGTTTTACGTGGTTGATAAAATATTGCATCCATAGAGTAAAGATGTGGCCCTGTATACACCCCGAAGGGTGATACTCAGGGATTGACCAGGCTGGAACTCCGCCTAACAACTCTGCCTTCATATTTGTTCGCGGAAATAACGGAGGAACGTATATTCCGGCAGCATTTATGCAAATAACTACGGTTACTAATGCTCCTCTTTCCGTAGCAGTCACGGCTTCTGCTTGCTTTTATCCTTCCAAGTTGGTGACTCTTGCAATCTTGGTGGTACAGTGGTGATACCGGTTTCGTCAACAATATAGTTATTATAGGGGGTTAAAGTTTATATTTTCATAGCTGGTTCCAGCATATCAAAAAGAAACGGTTGATATCTTCCGGGATAGAACCTTTTATTCTATTTTTTGAAATCCCCTGCGGTTTTCTCAAAAACAGATTGGGATAACGTCTGAAGAAATGTCGAACCATTCTTCTACCGGTATTAGCATCCTCATCTGAAAAGCGATGAGAATGGTTATTTCTTCTAGCACGCTGGCATGCCAGTTTTCTAACGTCTGCATAATATCTTCTGTCCATTTCCAACAGAACTATACCAAGTTTTCTTCCATTTCAGCTGATAACACTGGTTTTTGACCCATTCGTAGCGTGGGTTGTTTTTCTTTTTGTGCGTTAAAAAAGTACTACCGTTCCATTTGAACACTTCGAACTACCAATCATAGATTTTTAAAAAAATGCCTTCTATCGATCACCGAGACAAGTGTAGCAGAATAGTTTATAGGAAATTAATGAAGGAGAAAAACACTTTTCAATGAGACTAAGTTTATTAGTTTCGATTAAAGCAAACTGTTTACGGTTTTCCCACCATATTATTTCTAGATATTTAATGCGGATAACTATGTCGTACCTTAACTATTATAGAAAATCTTGCTTTTCTAATCTAGTGTAGCTATTACGCCCCCTGGCTTTCATCCTACGAACTTAAAAAATATTTACAGTTTTCCTCATGAACAGTTTTATTATAATCTTTTCCTTCAATGTTCTGCAAAAATTTATTACTAAGGTACGGCCGCTGGGCGACCTTAGCGAGACACCCGATGTATTTTGAGTGACATTCGACCTCAATGCTGACCAACATTTATCTACCACAGAATTTGACCGAGGGAATCATTTTTGTCGCAAATAAATGTATGACTATAGAATGGCGCTATATGTGCATGAGGAAAATACCATGAAAAAACCTCATACAGGGTAGAAGGTAACAGGTAGCGAACCCATTACCTCCCGAATGCTAAGCAGGCCGTGTTACCACGGACTACGAGCTCGGTGTCAGCAACAAGTTACACCCTCCATTATTGGAACAATCGACCGTCTTTCTTAGTTCCGCGTAGAAACGAATTGAATCTAGATCACCGACAAGCAGATGAAGAAGTTTCAACGACTGCAGACTACAAAAATCCAAAAAGAACATCAAACTACTGGATATGGAGAAAATAGTATAGTTTGAACTACGCGGTGGTACCATCAAATATTCCAATAGAAAACATCATATGCAGTGTAGACGCTTTGATTGCCAATCTACCAGTGGATACAGCAGAAACAGGTTGCCAAGACATCACAAGAGTCATCAGACCTGAAAAGCCGCCCAGACCATTCCTCACACCGGACAAACAACGAGCACTATGCAAATGGAAAAACAACTACCGTCAGACTAGTCCAAATACGACGACAAAATCAAAGGTCTACTAACAGGCAAAGCATACACGCCAATCTCGTCAGATTCGACAACGTATCAGTAAGAAACCACGAGGAAGAAAATCAAAGACAGCAAAGTGTCCAAAGTTCTACGGATTACCGGACCTATGGTCAGTTCCATTGGATCACCGCTACAAGAATTAGCGAGATACATAGCTAAGCTGCTCCAACCACATACAACGGAAGCAAAATCCAACACAGAGAAGGGCAGCGGTTTCATGCAGGTATTGAAGGAATACACTGTGGAACCAGGAGATCTATTAGTGAGGTTCGATGTAATCTCCTTATTCATTAGTATCCCCATCAAACAAGCACTGAAGGTCGTCCAAAAAATGTCAACCAATAAACGACGTATTAAGTCTGGTTGAACATTACCTCAAAAATACCTACTTCATCTACGGGGATCAACGATAAAAAAAAATGGAAGAAGCACCGAGGGATCACCATTATCGCCAGTAGCTGTAGATGTATACATGCAAGAATTCGTGACCAAAGCACTAGAATGTGCGTCGAAAACAAATCTTTGAATAGGGTACGTCGACCAGAGGTTTGTTATATCGACTCATGGAACAAAGAAATTAGCGCAGTTCCTGGATCATCCCAATCACTAGCACCACAATGAAAGTAAAAAAATAAAACAAACTGCCCTTCCTAGATATTATAGTCTACAAAACACAAGGTGGCACTTTGGAGCACACCGTGTACCACAAAAAATCGTTGCTTAAACGTCGAGTTTCATCACCGTCCAGGGTAACTACAATCAGTGGTAAAAACGCTGATGATAACAAGATCGTAAAAACGCCAAGCAGACGAAAACAACATCCGGAAAGAAACGAATAACATTAAGACTGCATTTCTACAAAATGGGTTCTCCAGGACAAACTTAAAGAAAGCAGAAAAACCATCAATGGCAAAAAAGGAGAAGCAGCAGCCTATAGCCAAGACCTGTTTGCCGTGTGATGTGTGACAGAAAAGATAGAAAAAACCCTCAAGAAACACAACATTGAGACCATCTTTACCACCAGCATGATCCAGTACCGGTAGACGAAAATTCCACTCTAGCAGCAAGGAGTGTACGACGTACCATGTAGAGAGTGGTCAAAAAGGTACATTGGATAAACCAACCGACCCATCAGCGTATGCAGAGAAGAACATCGTAATGCGGCACTGAAGAATCTGGCAACCGCTCACTGGCCCAACATGTGCAGGAGACATCACACAAAATAGACTTCGATAACGTCAAGATGCTAGCCAATATCAAAAATAAAACACACCGAATATGTCGGGACACCATCAAAATAAAGGAAACACCGTTGGCATGAATACACGGAATAATGCTCACAGATCACCCAATATGTGGAACATCGTCCAAACTAGAAATGCAAAATCAAAACAGAAAGGAGAAAAAGTAGTGAAAGAGGCAGTGGAAGTGAAAGGGAAAACGAGAGAGAAAGTGACACCTCAATAACTAATCGCACAAGCATCGAGTCGAAAATCTGAACTACAAATACCACAGAGATATCAATTCGCTTCGAATTACCAGAAATAGAGCATTGACTACCTGAAGATGGCTGATGGTAAATGCTTTACCAATTAAATGTTTATTTATCACAGCATTGCAGTGATTTAACATGTATAGTTGAAATTAAAACTAGATTAAACGTACACATTCTGTATTATTACACTACGTCTTTAAGCAGTAACGAATATCATTTCTTTGTTAGATTTGTTATTATTTAACTACATCTTTAATTGGTATATCAAGTTTTTCGTTGTGAATTTTTGAATCAAATTTTTTCACAACTTTGCACTTAATTTGATTAAATTTTGTTAGATATGTTTTTTGATTGTACCATTTTTCATTGTTAGTCTTCATCTGTTAGAGAGTGTTCTGGTTTGCCATTTTCAAAGCGATTTCACAATATTTAGTTTATACCAGTTGGCGTTTAGTAAAACAAAATTTAGATTCTACAGTTGGTCTTCAAATATGTTGACCTAAGATATCAAAATGGGATTTTTGTTACATTAAGTTTGCTACACATTACTCGTGAAGGGCCAACATCAAGTTTACAATATCTCAGATAATTCGCAAGAAAATCAAATTGTACCTCCAATTTTGTCAGAATATCAGCGCATGTCCAACTTTGTTGTCTTATTGTGTCACTTCGACAAGAGTAAAAGGTAATTCCTTCCATGTGCATACCTCCACTATGTAATTAAGCATTGTGTGAAAAAACGAGTATGAAACGTAAGGTCGTGAGGTATGTGTATTTTGTGCACAGTTGTTAACAAGAGCAAACGTCTAACATTGCTTCCTCATTATGTCGCTTCCAAAACACCTACAAAATATTCTTTTGTTATTTCCACGCTGACTATATACCAAACAACTTTCTAAAAAAGAATGACTAAAGCCTAAGACCGCGTGGTGCGTGTACAATACCTCTAGGATCGTGTCTGTGTATCCACAATATAACTCGACCTCTAGATCACCTGTAAGACTTCTGGTTTTCGTTATATCTAATGTACTTTACTTGTGCACAGTATAGCTGCTTTGCTCCAGTCTGTGATTTATGAATGTTGGTCAGCATTTGACCTGAATTTTTCCCAAAATTCATGGTGTATATTGTATGCTCCGTGAGTGTTAGTCAGCATTTGGACAAAATATTGCTCAAAATATGAATTTGTAACCCAATGTCATTGGGCCAAGTCCAAAATTGATTGCCTTAATGACCAAGAGTTAAATTCTGTCAACCACGAGAGTTGGTCAGCATTCAGGCTAAATTTTGCCCAAAATATATGTTTATACACAAAGCGGGAAAGCAGCAAAATAGATTCTCCCGATGACCAACAGCTAAACTCTGTGGTTCATGAGTGTTCATCAGCATTTAGTCCAAAAATTGCCCAAAATCTACATTTATACTCTAATTTCGTTAGAATTTGGAGATCAACAAGACGCCAAGGACCAGAATTGCCAGTTACGCCCAAAATGCACACAAAATTTTATACATAAGCAAAATTAGATGCAGAAAAGGTTATAAAATTACAATATACAAGTACTGACTTTTGACATGTCATTGACAGGCGGGCGGTAAAATTTGTGTGCGGGCTGGAACGTAGAATTTTGCGCCAATTTATACATAAATATAGTTTTGTAAGAAGTTTTATGGTCCACAGCCTTGTAGATTACGGCAATAAGAAAAAAGATAAATTGACGAAGAAACAGATTTTTGTTAAGGACTCATCAAAATTTAATCCCTGCTATATCAGCAACTGGAACCCCTACCTCTCACAATACAACTAGTTTTCCCCTTGTTTACAAAGTGAAATAGCGTTGCCCTGCACATCTTGGCATTGGTCAACATTAGGTAACACAACACAAGTGAACACAAAACAAACTGCAATACACAGCAAATAAATAATTATTAATGTAAGTTGATGACTAAATTTTTCTCTACTATATCTATTAACCCATATTGTTATGGTTTGTCAAATAAATGAGTGTTTTCAATTTTAATGCAGATTGTATTATTTTCATACATTTTCAGATTGTATTATTGTCTTCATCAGGTTCAGGTAATAGTATCAACGCTTATGAATGAATCGATCTTGCCGTTAATGGACATGCAAAAGAAAAACCTATCAGAAAATAAGTTTAGTAGTGCACTTGTTCAAGTAGGATTTGGAACACTTACTATGGAGACTTTAAAAAGCAATGAAATATATAGTTATGATCCAAGCAAACCCAATTGCGTTGCTTAATTTGTCGATCTGTTCATATTTCGTCCAACACTTTTGGGAATGTGAAAACTGTTATAATATACATGAGTTGATTCTGTGGTCTTCTAAATATAAGTTTGCGTTTAAGTCAGTTTTAATATTGGGCAGAGCGCAAGCAAATTTAATAAAGTGGTCGACGTAGTCGGATGTACTTTCAGTCGGTTTCCACAAAATTCTCCATTTTGCACTTGCTATACCAAAAGCATGCTATGCCATCCGTATTGCACTAGACGATCGGTTGTTGAAATATTTTTTCAAACAATGTTGATAAGCGAGAAGTTCCCACATCGCGTTTTTTCACTAATATCTCCCATAATAAATGTATTATGAGCGTCTATCATAGCTTGTAGCACCACACAATAGAAATGCTAGTACTTGTAGGACATCGTTTTCGAACATGGTAGGTATTTAATACATACATGCTTGTCGTCACTCGCTGCAATGTTGTTGGGAATATTTAAAATGTCATAATAATCTTTAGCAATGCTCAGAAAGTCTGATGTTGATGTGGGATTTATGTGATTTGGTTGCAGGTAATCCCACAATAAGTTAGCGGTTGATTCCACAATATTCGTTACGAAAGTTAATCCAGGTTGAAATGGTCCTAAAGTTTCTACCAGTTGCTAAGGACCTGGAAAGAAATAGTAATCTGTAGAAAATAACCTTTTTCCGTAATTAATAATAAGAAGACAGTATATACTTAAAAAAAGTTAATATACACAACATACCATAGCAATCTTTATATACTTTTTGTTTAGTAAAGGACATCAAAGTGTAATAATCTCAAGAGTGAGTGTCGAATAGAATTGCAACAAATTTCTATACCCAGGCATGCATGATGGGAGAATGACCTAAAGGAGGATGATGAGTATGATGGGGAGGAAGTCTCATTTACTGACCCCACAAAATACTTCTAGGCACACTTTGATTCTTTAGGTTTTTTAAAAAATCAGTTCATTCACAGAAAAAGTATCAGTAACATAAGGTCCGATAGCCAATCATTGTGTAGTAACACTTGACCCTGCAACTGTTCATCCCGATCAAGGTTTGCTCAATAGTGGAACATCACTGTCGCAACCAACTCCAAAAAAAAAAACGAAAGCTGCTGTTTCAACCATTAGTTAGACAAAAGAATGGTATAGGTTTTTTAACAATTCTGTTCCACACATCAACAGACGAACAAAAATGCTGCTTATAGTGGAAATACCGCATCTGGTGTACAAACACGTGTACCAAACTCCTTCAGTCTCTGTTCTTCAAAATCCTCACCCTGCTCCTTCATTTAATCAACCTAAGCTTATTTCCCACAATCAGTCACCCCCGATTTTAAATCACATCCACCAAAATATCCACCAAAATACTTTCTCCAAACGATTTCTTCTAATTACTCATCGTAACTACAATGTTTTGTCTTTTTAATAACATTCAATATTCTCGATATTTTCTAAGTAGCAGCTTTTTGTGTTATTTTTAAATAAAAGTATGAGTTAAATAATATTGTAATACCTATATACTTTATACGTATGAAGATATTGAACGATTTATTACGTTTGATAGGTACCTCTGCATCTACGTTAAAACATATTAGACTTACCTGATTGTGATAAAAAACCTTTCGTCTGGAACAACAGGAAGTTTGACACAGTTACTCCATTGATGAGTGATTGTTACGTAAAAAAGTTTCTCCAGGTGGTCTTCCAGCATTTCATATAAAAACACAAAATCTTCGACAGACTACCGGTTTTCATTACACATATACACCGTTGTTAATGGAGTAAAAAGTTGAACTACAATGCCTACCATTGTGAATGATAATTGAATTATTTTGGAGTACTAATAAACTCTCCTGGAGCATATCAGAACATGTGAATGTGGTAAAAACACATGGGACTATATGCAACGTCTGCAATTACAGTAAGAATGTGATAAATGCCTATAGTATACTACTAGTTGACAGAGCGCCTCACAAGTGGTGTTACGTTAAAGCAACCTTGGGAAAGAAAGAGTAAAATTGCTATCGCAAGTACCTTTTCCATTCTAATTTGATGTTCGGTTTCTAAGGCGGTTGTTATGCGTCATAAATGTTGTTAAATTATGTTACATGAAGTTGACGAGATTCTTTTTGATAATGTGGTAGGTAACGTAAATCAACAAATCTCGTTACCAACGCTCAGAAATGTAGTAAGAATTGAAGGCATGACTTATTGCAGAGCGTCTGCTGAACATGAAGATAATTCTACTCCAGATCAGAAAAATTGTATTAAAACATTATTGAGATACTAAATAGAAACCCGAAACTTGATTTCCGTTTTACTTTTTTTGGAAAAAATACTCGTATTATACAATCAATCATTTTAGATTCCATAAAATATTCAATAGATAACCGCCATAATTTTATCTTAGACTAAAATGACCAAATATTTTTTTGGGTTTATTGATTTTAGCTGTTAGTTTTGTTGCGTTGTTAAAACTATCTTAACGAAAGAAGAAAAATGTTCACTTTGAAAACCGCTCACAAAAGCGGTGTAAATAATCAACGGAACGAATTCAGATAAGATGCAACACTTATAACATAATTCGTAAATTTGAAACTGAAGGTTCGGTTTTGGATACACCTTCCAGTGGGCGATTTAGAAGAGTACACACTTACGAAAATGACTCATTATCCGATTGGCTGTTACCATTAGTCCAAAAAAGTCCGCAAGACGACGAGCGACATAGTTCTCAGAAATATCACGTGCATCAATCAACAGAACTTGAAAGTGTACATTCCGCGCCTGAAACATGGGTTGCTTTAAGATGATCTATACAGGCGGATACAGTTTATCGAATTGACTAGAATTTATCTCTGATCACTTTATGGTCTGATGTACGTGTTGTCTTGCCTACCACAAAATCACTAAATGAATCCGGGTGTTTCAAGGAGGCTGGCTCTACTTCAAGAAAGAGGTCACACCAAAAACCATTATGTATGTAGAGACCTCGAACAACTCGACTTTCAGCATGATGGAGTTCCTGCACATGATGCATTAGCTTGTAGGACGTACCTTGATAACGTTTTCAGAGGAAGAATGCTTAGAAAGGTATTACCCTAATGGATTTGTTCCTTAATGATTAAAGACAAAATTTATAGAAACAATTCCTTAGTAGACATGTGTACATGTTGACTTGGCGCAGTTACTAAATCAATTCATTGTTCCACGTAGACTTGGCTCTACTTCAAGAGGTTACACCAGAAATTATTATGTATATAGACAACTTCGAACAATTCTACCTCCTGCATTATGGAACTCCTGCACATTATGCATTAGCTAGTAGGACGTACCTTGATAACGTTTTCAGAGGAAGGGTGCTTGGACAGATATTTCCCGAATGGTTTTCTTTCTTAATGATTAAAGACGAATATTTGTTCAATGATTCCATACTCATATTGGATGTGGTCTATTTTATAAAATAAATAATCACCTAGTCTGTCACCCAAGATGTATATTAATCAAAAGGTTACAGATGCAAATGTGGTATTATTTACTACTTGCCGACATATGTTTCAATCATATAAAATGATAATCATCATCAAAGCTTATCTCTAAAACAGTAGACCTTAAATACAAAATGTAAATTTTGTAATAAATCTAATACCTAAAAAGGTGAGTATCCCTATAACTATATGCTATAAGTAAAAGAAACGTACAGATCACTTTAAATGTACTTGTTTCTCCGTGTATTGTAACTGAGTTCCGACACACACAGATAAATGGCAATATGCAATCAATTTTTTGGATAAAAACTAATTAAAATTAAAATCGCCACTTTTAAGGAAATTTAACCAAATAAGAAACCTGGCAGTTTGGAGGTTATATATAATTTTAATGTATAACCTCCAAACTGCCACGTTTCTTAAGAGAAGAGATATGTGTGTTGGTGAAGCCTTCGTCCTCGTATGATTATAGTAACTTTATATTCAACGCAGGCTGCCCTAGCGCCGAAATTAGAAAATACATCGCGGACATGCCACGTCCGTGTCCGTCATTATGCTATGACCCCATCGTTTCGGTAGCAGGAAGTGGACAGGAGAACGTTACCTGTATCATGCACCCCAAAACGCACCGATCCCAGTGATTCAAGAATTGCGGCGTCTGTATTATCGCCAGCAGTTCTTGTCTGTAAGTTAAGTCAACAGTCATCTAAGCTTAATTACTAAGACAATGCCCCTTCCGACGACGAGGATGTTGTTTTCGTCTTTGGGACGTACGCCATTTGTAATCTAGTGGGGTCCGCGTCCAATAATGCTATATAACGTTTGGGTAAAATGGGAACATGTCGGTTGTACGTAAGTAAAGCTTGCATCCTAACAAACATATCTCTAACATTGATACCATCAAATGGAGCTAGGTGAATCAAGGTGGGTAATCAATCAATCAATCGGTACTTTTCGCATATTTTCAGTTTTTGACCATACGGTTGCTTGTTGAACTAGTTAAGTGCCGTTGAGATGAAGCGTCAGTTGACCAACAGTGGATGTAAAAAAAAAAGTGAGGTCGTTCTAACCACAACGTAAGTACTTTAGCACACCATGTTTATTTTGGCGCTCATTTACACGGATTTTATAGATTGTAGAAACGCTTACTTACTCAGGGCCACCATTATAACGTATTTATAATCACAGAACGTGTATTTATTAGTTCCTTGGGTATCACATGTTGGGGAAACATTTTCAAAAATACACATAAATTTATTTCTGGAATAGTTTTTTGTTTGGTACTCATGCTTGTGCAAAAAAGTTAATCACGATACTAATAGTTAAAATTATGCACAAATTCACTTCTACAATATTATAGCTCATTAGTAAGCGTATTTTGTTAATTTTTTTTGGAGCGGCTTTTTTAGCTTTTCGTTTTAGTATGCCTAGAGTTAGAAAAAAAGGCTTCGTGTACAAAGGCAGTATGTATATTCGGGAAGCGTCTGGGCAATACGAGATTCCATTCTCCACAGTCCAAAGAAGGGTTCGGTAGACCCATCCCTTAAAATATGGTCGTCAACTTTTATTATCAGCAAAAGAAGAGGTGAGACTTCAGGAGTTTTTTTAAATCAGCGCCCAATAGAGGTTTCCTTTTAGATTTTCGGAGAGTTATTGTGAGTTACTGTGCAACAATATCTCAACACGCAAGGTCGAACTGAAACCATGTTTACAGAAAACCTTCCTGGCAATGATTGCTTGAATAGACACGTCTAAAAGTGGTACGAACGTCATGTTTTCTATCGCTGGTGATGGGATCTTAACGGTACCAGATGTGGTATTCAACGCAAAGCATTTATATGAAGGATCGGATGAAGGTGGATTTAAAGCAGGAGATACAACCGAAGTATTAGCAGCAGGTTTAACTCCAAACTGTTTGAGAACTGGTTTAAATAGGTAGCAATGCGTTACTTCCGTACGCTGACTGGTCCAAAGGTTCTATAGGGGACAATCTAAATAATCATCCAACAGTCATCCAGGAATGCGAAGCCCATAATATAAGAAATAGTTTTCTTTCCCCTAACGCTATACATTTGCTGTAGCCAATGGATCTGGCCTATTTCAAGTCACTTAAATATGCTGGAGGAATAGAAAGAAAAACGAAATTTCCGAATATTTTTAAAATCACTATTGTGGCTATTGAAATCAGATCTGCAGAAACCTATCGTGCTAGTTTTGAAATCTGTGGAATAATTACCTTTAATCCTAACAGAGTTCTCCAAAAAATTCCTCCAAATCTCCAACCGTCCGAACGGAGTGAAAGTGGAGCCTAGGATTGGCCATTAACAATTACAACAGGGGCTGGAAACAGTGCTCAAAAAAGAGGAAGAACGTTGAACATCTCACTTATAAAAAGTATTTCTCTTGCAGGTCTACTCATTAAAGATTTAACTCATGGTGATGCGGCGCCAGGACGACGTTTGAACAGAAAAGCAGCTGAGCACATCTCACCAAGCGAGATTGATCCAGGAACCGAAGCAGAAATCCAAATAGCGATGAATGTGAAAATTCAGAATCCTTGCACCGCTCGAATACAAATTGAGATTTGTTGAAGGTTGCAGATTATGTTGGGTAGATTTCCGACATCGAAAAGGGAAAAGTGTCTTATTCCGAAGACAGGGTCGATAGCAGAAGAAAACATGAAAATAAATGTTCTTCAAAAGAAAGGCCTGGAAAAAGGATGTTCCTGTATCCGGAAATTTCGGATATAATAGCCATTGCTCATGCTTAGTGCCATCGGAAAACCAGCAAGTTTGTAAAAAGAGGGAAACATGTTTTTCATTTGACTTGTGAAGAATTCCGTTTGACATAAGATTGTTTTTAGTTCGTATAATCGACTGATATCCACCACACGGATAGTCTCCAAGTGTTTAGTTTTTGGTTAAGCTAAAGATGTTATCTCGATTTTGTGTCATTTAGTTACAGGAAAGAAAGAAATAAATGTTTATTTTGACCGCTTTTGCACTGATCCAGTTTTATTTATTTTGATTCACTTAGCCTCAAGTGACTGTACTTTTCCATCTTTCGCAGAGTAAACACTGTCACTTGAGATAGAACTAGAACCAATATTAACACCGGTTGGCCCCACATTGTTTCATCTCTGTGACTGCTTCGATGGTCCTTAAATGGTACACGTTCCTGTTCATTCGCTGCTCCTGGGAAGACAGTGGTGTCCACTTGACTTGAAATGTATGCTTTGGATGACCTTCTTTCGCGTTCGCTTCCTTACCGACGGGACCTAGTAGAAGCCGTGTTCGCCTAATGCCCTACCCACACATCTAAACGCGGAAGCCTTTACGCTTGTTATTGAATCGCCAATGTGTGCATACACCGTTTCTCTAATACCGTGCTTTATATCGTTTTGTAGAATCCGCCATAAATGTCCGTAGTCGGTTTTTGCTATACATCTAAGATCATTTTGTTTTGATTTCTGAATCTCTTCTTCTACAGACGTTTTGCGTCTAGTCGCTTGTGTTCTTGTTTACCTGCAATTCGCCTAAATGTGTATTTATTTGTGGTATTATTAGATTATCGTCAGAAAATTCGCGTGAACCTAGGCGAGCCACTGATTTGATTGAGAAGGTGCCTGACTTCTCAATATACTGTACACGGCATCCCTTGCCAACTTCCATATGTTTTGTTCTATTGGGAAGTTGGGTGATTATCCTGTTGTTCTACCACCAAAATTTCAGCAATCAATCATTTATTCCCAGTCCGAACTGACCAGAATGCTTTCCACATTTTGTTTTACCTATTTTTGAGTAAATGTCATTGTTATGTCTCTTGATTCTATTCATATCGTTACAGCATCCATAGAATTCTTCATCGTGCTTTTCTTCATTTGTAGAAGCATACATATAAGTGATGTTCACTTTATCTTTGCTTATTTTTAATTGTAGGAACACAACTCTGTCTTATATAAATGTAAAACTGATTAATGCAACAATATTTTTTGATACAAATGCTCTTTTCTTCTTTTGATGATTTTAAAGTATTATCATTACTGACGACAATTGTAATTGTTATCAAAACGTTTAAATTTGTAAAAAGCATAAATAAAAACACACGTTTACAAACGATAAGTATCGTAATTACGAATGACTACCGTTAAGTTTGCATTTTGAACAATTACAATCTGACATTTTGTATATACCAGTAACACGAGTATCCTCTTGAAACTCCGATTCGCCCAACCTGCAACTTCACACCTTCTAGACCCGTTTCTTACATCAAAAGCACTTATTTATACAACTCAAGTTCTTTCCGCACTAGGTCTATCTGACCATTGTCTAATAGAAATAATAAATTCCTTTGTTGTACACAACATTCATAAAACCTTGTGGTGTTTCAAGTTAGCAAAATGGAGTGATTTCTGTGCAACCTTCCCATGGTGTGAATATGGTTTTAAGTCGTTCTCGTCTTTCGAAATTGCTCTTTCAGTGCCTGAAGAGAAACTAAATCGTATAGGTCATTCTCGTTATCAACCCTGGTTCAATAGGGATTATGCGGATGCAATATATATTTAAAAAATAAATATACTAAATAGAAATCCAATAAAACGGTCGAGAGTCATGCAGGCTACATTGCTACTAGAAATATCTGCAAAAGGGCCATCACTACAGTTCAAAAGTTGTTCGAACAACGAAATTGCAATGAACTACGTCCATGTCCTTTGGGTAGTTGTAAATCTTGATTTTTAGCTAAAATTATCAGTAAATATTTTGGTATATTTCAATCTGCAAATAAAGCCAATCTTTTTGTTGATTTATTTGCATCGAATTCGTCAGCTTTCTCCATACGTTATGAAATCAATTTATTTTGGATCCAAACTCCTAGAACCGGTAGTAGACTTGATTTCAATAAGGCAAAGGCATAGACGATACCGCAGCTATCTCATAAACTAAAACCAATCCTACCTAATCTCTATTTGGTCTTTATGTCTTCATCATAGTCATTGTTCATATTCCCAAAACAGACGATATCATTGATTCCTCCAACTACCGACCAATTGTCACCATTTCCATTTTGTCTAAAGTCACGAAAAAAACCACTGGTACATCGGTAAATGCGGTTTATATTTTACAAGGGTTCAAAGAATCTTGGTTAACCTTTGTAGATTTTTTCTTTGCTAAATTCATTCTTTTGATTAGCTTAACCCCAATTGACGGTACTTTTCCATCTTTCACAGAATAAACACTGTTACCTGAGATAGCACTAGCCGGTCACCCCCCAAATCGCTTCATCTCCCTGACGGCTCCAATGGTACTTAAAACTCGTTCCCGTTGATTCGCTGCTCTCTGGAAAATAGTGGAGTCCACTTAGCTTGAAATGTATGCGGTGGATGGACTTTCTTTCGTGATCGCTTCCTTGCAGACAAGATCTGGTAGGTGCAGTGTTTGCCTAATGGCCCCACCCACTGACCCACACATCCAAGCGCAAGAGCCTGTACGCTGGTTATCGAATCGCCTTCTCTTCGGGGAAGGAGGGAGCTTAGTTTTAGATCGCGCTCGAAAAATAAGTTTTATGTGTTGTTTCCAACAGATTAATATTGAAAATGCACTTAACACAAGGACTTCAATTTAGTTAAGAAGTACAGTCGTGCAAGATTGCCTTAAAGAATAAAAATCCATCTCCGTCTTTGAAGGAATACAGAGTAAGCCTCTATGTCACACTGTTCATGACGGAATACTATTGGTAAATAAATTATTAGAGGGGTAGAGAGTAGATAAATGTTCCTAAACATAACTCATCTATCATATGCCCCTTTATATAACTACTTTCACATTTTTTCATATTACTACATGCACATAATGGAAAAGTTATTACCTCAACACTGACTTGCGTCATTATGATGTTAGGCGTGTAAAGACTTTAGTAAAGAAGTAGAGCTTCTATTAGGAAATTGGGGAAATATCGAATCAACACGAACTAGGATAATAAACAAACGTTTTATTCACGTTTTAATACTTTCTGATAACACATATTTTAAATCAAAGATTAGAATAGAAAGTAAAAAAGCATTAATATTTCGGTTTAGCTGCTATGTTATGTTCCCTCGGCGAGATGTGATGCAGATTATTGCAAATTTATTTCGCGAGGTGGCTGAGGTATGGCAACGCGCCAGCATACCAATGCGAGACACCTACTCTGTCTTGCTTACAATTGACCCGGGAGCAGCCGACAGCGAGACAATTTATGCATTTTCACGACTGTCGAATCCGTAACTTGTCAGTAACAAAATCCTTATTAAGGAGATTTCACTTTATTTTTATTTAAAAATCATTTTCCAAATAAATTAACTAAATAGGAAATGGCAAAACTTTTCCAAACTTGAGAAAAATTAATAGGCGAAACATAAACCGTTAAGCTGACAAAATGAAAGTGATGCGGTTGTAAAAGAGACGCAATAAGCTATAAAATACATCAAAACAATTTGAGGATTTCATTTCACGGCAGAGAGGCGGCGGAAGCGACTTGACAAAAATTATAGCGGTACGGATCGCCTCCTCTTTTCCTGTAAAATGTACGGCGAAAGAACTAGGTAATTCACTGTGGCAGTGCATTTTTATTCAAAGACTGCTTACTTCTTATCTCGGTATAATGCCGTAATTACTGGTGATTTATTTTTAGCAAATGCTTGAAATTGTGCATATACACTTTCCAAAACCGTACACAAGGAATAAACTGCATTCTTAATCAAAAAAGAGTTCTAGACTTTTAAGAGAATAAATATGTAATGATAAGGTAAATATTTTGCAAGCTGTAGTGTTATTGAACTACCGACTGCATCAACTGGATGTAAAAATATCCTAAAAAGTGCTCTC
The DNA here is from genome assembly GCA_036346205.1 of Vesta saturnalis. NCBI lineage: Eukaryota > Metazoa > Arthropoda > Insecta > Coleoptera > Lampyridae > Vesta > Vesta saturnalis. The sequence goes on along the minus strand of JARFJB010000987.1, from coordinate 3,002,240 downwards.
AAGCTCGGCTATTCATTTTTGAAGAACCCTCTTGTTGACGAGAGTGCGAATAACATAGACGGATAGACGGAGACCGCTGAACTCGATAAGTGATCCCCTGCAAAATTAAAACAGTAGCTTTCAACCGATACAGGTTGAGATGTTTGAGAGCTGATTCTCTTTTTGTAAGGGGAAAACTACTCACACTGCTTTTCCTAGCATATCCACTATTAACGCATCAATAATTTGCTCATCCCGCAAACATGTTTGGCGTTCACTTTGCATTCTTTTGAATGCGATATGGAGGTCAAAAATAAAAGCAAAGCGTTCATAGTAAAACAAGCAATTCCAAATCTTTAATTAGTACATCAATAAATTATAATACATTAGTTAAGGTCAGTTGATCATTGAAACATTCAAGATATTTTGATGAAAGTCAAAATTTACAGCTTTTATAAGTATTGTAAACGTTTGCATAACTTGGTCGGTGTGTAATTAAATCGGATTAATTACAATTTTATGCAACAGGTTGTACCAAACTTGTCAATCAATAATGTTCAAGTTTAATTAGTCGTATAATGCAAAATGTTTGGTCATAAAATAGACTCTGTGAGAAGATACCACCATTTCCGAAATCCGTTAACTATAGTGGTTGCACACTCGAAATAAACCAAGATGGAAGTTTTACATTTTTCAATAGCTCGAAATCTATAAGGGCTTAATGCGTAAATAGGACATTTTTTTCTCACAAAACTAGTCTATTCATTCTTGGCGTACTATTTCATTACGTCGTTTAGAGGTTTGATGTTTCTTAATATATTTGCTCAATGCGCTGAAAGTAAAATCATTAAAAATTAAATAATACGATAAAAATCTGGAAAAAATAGAACGGAACACAAACAAAGTTATGGTTATACTCAAAACGGGTTCTATTAGTGTATAGAGCGCATTTGCTCGAGGGGCAGCACGTTTTGGGGGCAGAAATATTTCAAAAAACAATATGACAATACTCCTAATTGTGCATAGGCGCAGAAGTACCTGCATATAATAGTTCCATTGGAAAAATGCGTTAAAAATTAATTAATACGACATGATAAGTAAATGAAAAAACTACTATGCATCAGTTTTTCTTCATTATCAAAAATTAACACCTTTTAATATCTTTCACTTAATAATGCAATTTTGACAACTCTTGGTCAAAATCCATGTAGTCAAGGAAAATGTATAAAATTTACTTATTGGGGATCGATGCAATACTTTGGCACGTTTTCCAACAAAATTGGTGAATAAATAGCGATTTTGACATCTCTTAGTCAAAATACATGTAATCTCCCAAAATTCATAACGCTCACTTAATGAACACTTATCCAATGTGTTTGGACGATTTTGCAACGAAATTTATGTATAAATGACTCTTGGTCAAAATGATCAATGAAATTGCGTAAAATGTACTGATTGGGTGTTCGGATATTTTTCCATAAATTACAATTTTCACGTAGATTGGTCAAAATTCATCAAAAAAAGGCATAAAATTTACTTATTCGACATCGATGCTGTGCTTTTGGACGTTTTTACAACAAAATTCATGTATAAATAATGATTTTGACTTCTCTTAGTCAAAAATTTATATTGTTCATTTATTGATACAATGTGTTCGAACGTATCTCCAAGGAAGGTTGTCCATAAATAACAATTTTGACATTTCTTCGTCAAAATGCATAAAATTGGCGCCTACACACCATTTTGGGCATTTCTTGTTCAAAATCCATGTAGTCAAGAAAAATTCGTAACATTTACCTATTGGACATTGATGTAATGCTTTCGAACGTTCTTTCAACAAAATTGATACATATACAACGATTTTAACGTCTCTCGATCAAAATAAACGTGGTCATAGAAAATTCATAACGTTCGGACCTTTCCTATCGAAATTTAGACAAAAATAATGAGTTTCACATTTCTTGGTTGCAATTCATGTGGTCAAGCGAAATGCATACAATCTTCTCATTGGAGATCTATAAAATGATTTGTGACGTCTTTCAACAAAATTCATGCACAAATAAGTGTTTTGACATCTTTTGGTCAAAATCCATGTGGTCAAGAGAAATGCATAGAATTTACTTATTGGACATCAATTCAATGCTTTGGGACGGTTTTCCAACAAAATTGATGCATGGATACGGATTTTCACATCTTTTGGTCAAAATCCATGTGATCAAGAAAATTGCATTAAATCATTAATTTAATTTCCTACGAAATTCAAGCCCAATAACGAGCATGACATGTCAAAATCAATGTGGACACAAAAAATTCACATATTTCACATTTTGAGCATTAATGCAATGTGTTCGAACGTTTTCCACCAAATGTAAGCTTAAATAACGATTTTCACATTTCTTGGTCAAAAGCCATATGGCCAAGATAAAATACATAGAAATAGTTATTGGACATCGATGCAATGCTTTCGAACGTTTTCCCAACAAAATTCATGTATAAATATCAAGTTTCACATCCCTTGGTCAATGCGTTCGTACGTTTTTACGAGATTTAAGCATAAAAAACGATTTACCCGCAGATGCTCCACCAAAAATCTGGGGTCTAGGAAGTTAAGCCTTAAATGATAGGAAACTAAATTAATAAAGGTTTTTGAGATATTGCGCCCGAAAAATTTATCACACAACCCTCGCATGCACGCACGTCAACACACATGCATCCACGCACGAATGCACCCCCCCGCACGCACTCAGTCGTGCATGCATGCGCACACGCACACACACACACACACACACACACACACACACACACACACACACACACACACACATACACACAAGCACAACACACTCGCGCTCACATTAGTACACATACGCACACGTACAGGCATACGCACATGCACACGCACACGACACGCACACGCACCCGCACACGCACACGCACACGCACACGCACACGCACACGCACACGCACACGCACACGCACACGCACACGCACGCGCACACGCACACGCACACGCACACGCACACGCATACGCAAACGCACACGCACACGCACAAGCACACGCACACGCACAAACACACGCACACGCACACGCACACGAACACGAACACGCACGCACACATACACACACATATATACACACACACGCACACACAAACAACCACATTGCACTCATACTAGCACTTATACACGCACACGTACAATACGCACAAGTACACGCATACGTACACACTCACACACGCACACGTACAATACGCACACAGTACACGCATACGACACACACACACACGCACCGCACACGCACGCAGCACACGCACACACACACGCACACGCACACGCACACACACGACACACGCACACGCACACGCACACGCACACGCACACGCACACGCACACGCACACCGCACACGCACACGCACACGCACACGCACACGCACACGACACACGCACACGCACACGCACACGCACACGCACACGACACACACGCACACGACACCACGCACACGCACACGCACACGCACACGCACACACGCACACGCACCACACGAACCACACCGCACACGCACACGCACACCACACACACGCACACACACACGCGCACACGCCACACACACACACACACACACACACACACACACACACACACACACACACACACACACACACACACACACAGACACACACACACACATACACACACACCAACACACACACACACACACACAACACACACACACACACACAACACACACACACACACACACACACACACACACACACACACACACACACACACACACACACACACAACACACACACACACACACACACACAAAAACACACACACACACACACACACACACACACACACACACACACACACACACACACACACACACACACACACACACACACACACACACACACACACACACACACACACACACACACACACACACACACACACACACACACACACACACACACACACACACACACACACACACACACACACACACACACACACACACACACACACACACACACACACACACACAAATTTGTTTGACAACTTTTTATCGAACTCGCCTCTTGCTTATCGCAGCACATACGAGCTAGTTTTAAAACTGTGGCCTTGTTTTACATATTTAAAAGTGAATCAATTTTACTGTGACTCCAACGAAATTAGTGTGTAATATAAATTTTGAACAATTTTCAGCCCAAATGCTGACCAATATTTAGGGGTCTAAACTTAGCTCTTGGCATCGAGTGCATTCATTTTTCCGCAACTCCAAAGAAATTGTGTGTGCGTGTGTTTTGGCAAACGCTCATAGAGCGCAAGATTTAACTCTTGTTCATTTAGTGAATTTATTTTCCTGCACCTCAACGAAATTAGTGTCTAATTGCCTCACAGATAAGAAAATTATTAGTTAATTAATTATTAATTATAAAGTTTATTGACCTTTTTTATTTCGTTCTACTCCACAACTTTTTTAATACTGTTTTATCGTATCTCGTATTGTTAACAAAATATTGATGAGCTTATCTAGAGAGCTATTTTCCCATATCTTCAATAGGATCTGGATGATTAGCGATCCCAAGATTTATTTTACATTAAAAAATATACTGTGGAAATTTCAGCCTAATATTTGGATTCCATCCAAAGTTCGAGACCATGAGGCAATATACTGCCAAAAGGGCTTTAGCTGTATGACTAATTTCAACAATCTGGTAATGGGCAGAGTCCCAGCCGTTTGAAAATGGGCCCAGACGGAGCCCTAACTGTTCGAAATTGATCGGCGAACTGCCAAAAAGGCACACGGAAAGAAATCAGTGAACCTAGCTATTAAAAATGGGGAGCCCTAGCTACTGACATAAAATGGGGCTGCCGCAGAACCTAAGGGGGAAACAATATGGCCGAAAGCCAAAAAGCCACATGGAATCAAGTCAGGAGCCCAACTGTTAGAAATGAGACCCGGGGACAGAACCCCAGATGCTGAAACAGGGGGTCCTGATGGACCCCCAACTGACAGAAATGGAACCGCAGCGCCCCCCCCCCCCTCCCCACCGGTTAAAAAGGAAGCCTGAGCGGAGCCGTAACTGTCGGAAATAAGCCTACAGCGGAACCCTCCTGATAGGGTTGATGGGAATAGTGGGGCGAAGTGCCCGTGTTGCACTGTTAATGATTATACAGGGTGTTTCTGAAATAGGGTTCCGAATTTCTACTGCATGTAGAACTCATTAAAATAAAATAAAATGTTCCTATAAACATGTGCCCTAAAACGCACCCTTAAAAAGTTACAGGCCCTTGAAAGGGTTCGAATTAAACTGATTTTATCCAGTTATTTCAAAAACGATAAAAGATAAAGAGACGAAATAAAGGGAACATACATAACTTTTCACGCCGAGTAACATGAGCTAGGCCATTTTTCGTTATTCGAATCATATGCGTCCTTTTCAGGGGGATGAAAAGGGTATCAAGTCCCTAAAAAATTTTGTACGACCTTTTTGCAATTTTTTTTGACAAATTCATAAATTTTGGACAGTTTTACGTAAAAAATGTCGTCTTTGCGTTTTGAATTGATTCCGAAGTGAATAACAGTAATTTTATCAAATAATGATAATTTTCAAACTCATTTTACACAAAAACCGTTGCCGATATCGACTTACTCAAAGACGACATTTTTTACGTAAAACTGTCCAAAATTTATGAATTTGTTAAAAAAAATTACGAAAAGGTCGTACAAAATTTTTTAGGGACTTGATACCCTTTCCATCCCCCTGAAAAGGACGCCTATGATTCGAATAACGAAAAATGGCCTAGCTCATGTTACTCGGCGTGAAAAGTTATGTATGCTCCCTTAATTTCATCTCTTTATCTTTTATCGTTTTTGAAATAATTGAATAAAATCAGTTTCATTCGAACCCTTTCAAGGGCCTGTAACTATTTAAGGGTGCGTTTTAGGGCACATATTTATATGAACATTTTGTCTTATTTTAATGAGTTCTACATGCAGTAGAAATTCGGAACCCTATTTCAGAAACACGCTGTATAACGCGAGTAGAAATATTCAAATATTTTACGTATAACAGAATTTATCAAATTCCGTATAACATGGCAAAGATAAATAACAGATTAATAAAATAATTACATTTTGCAATTTTAAAAATAATAATAATTGTATGTAATTGTTAATAAATTTGAAAATACATACAGCAAGCATTTCGGGGGTGGTATTTCAATCTTTCCTTTGCTATTAGTATCGCGGTTTTAAATCCCACTAGAGGAGCTTTGCATGTGTATGTATTTTAAAATTTCCAAACAAGTACGTAAAATTAGTATCCTTTTAATTAACCTCGTTCGATTAAAGTATTTTTTTTATATAAATAACACTCATATTTTAAATATTTATAGAAAGTTATCAAGTTTTAAAAATGAGTATCGTTCATTCTCGCTGTCAATCGCATCAACTTTACCCAGTTTGTTCCCATGTCACCTGGATCACTTAATTATTTATCTGTGGTTATTATTTAAATGTTCCCCGAACTAGTACCAGTCCTATCTAAGCTCTATTTGATCTCTGTGCCTTTTGGAGAATTTTCTTTACCAAGGAAGTTAGCAAATGTTCAACCTATTCCCAAAAAAAGCGATAAGACCGATCCCTCGAACTACCGGCCAATTTCTATCACTTCAATTTTGTCTAAAATCATGGAAAAAGACATCAATCGGCAACTGATCTCTTTCATTGAAACTAACAAACGCCTTAGTGACCACCAATATAGGTTTAGACAGAGCCGTTTAACACGTGATCTTCTTTCATATGTGACCCAAAGTTGGAACAATACATTACAACAAACCGGTGAAACAGTTCTTGTCGCTTTAGATACTTCAAAGGCATTTGACCAAGTTTAGCGTAAGTGTTTACTTGCTAAAATCACATCGTCTGGGTTAAATGTCGTGTTGTAGTTGATGGCTTTTTTCAAAAGAAGTTAGCATTCACGCGGGTGTGCCTACACTTTTTCTGCTGTACATAAATGATCTTACTTCTTCAACAACTAACCCCATCCATTGCTTTGCTGACGAAAACACTATTCATTGTAGTTCATCTTAGTCTACTCATAACGGTAATCCTCCTTTTAGCACAAATGAAGACATTGAAGCTGAAATAACAATGTCAAACCACAAACACATTCAACGTATTCTCGAATAGGGAAACAATCTAGTTAAATTTAATGCTAATAAAACTCAGTGTTGCCTTGTGTCTGCCAAAAAGGATCAATCATTTCCTGTTGTAAGTATGAAGGCTCAGATCTTAAGTTTTCAGACCCTGTTATTATGTTGGGAATAGCTGTATCTTCAAATTTATCCTGGATTGACCATCTTCTGTCAGCTACCAGAATAGCCACTCGTAAAATAGGCTTTTTGTACAGATCTAAGCAGTACTTTACCTCCCGCCAACTCTTTCTGCTGTGTAAGGGCTAAATTCGACCTCATCTAGAATATGTTTCTTACCTCAGGGTTGGTGCTCCCTAATACGCTCTCGATATCGTTGATCGTATTCGAAAAAGAGATATTAGCCTTATAAACGACCCGCCCTTAATTTCGGACATACAGTACCATGAGCATAGAACAATCGTTTCAGTTCTTTCTTTGTATTACCGATATTACAATGGCTATTGCACTACTGAATTACATTCTTTGATAGCAATACCAAGTTCTTACCAAGACGCTGTGTGCAGTGGCACTCCTACGAAAACAAACAAAATCAACCAATCAAGGTCATGGCCGTCAATCTTCATCACTCTTGTGATCTGGATGAAATAACGAAGGACATGAGAAGACGAGGATATAAGCTACTTGAGACTACCAGGAAATTAAAATACAAAGCAAGACAGCCTCTGAACATGTTCATGCTATCATTTAGAAATGACGAAGACGTTAATAAAATCTTCAATACAACCGGCATCATGGGTATACGAGCATAAATTCAGCCAATTAGGAAACCTAAGTTAGTGCCACAGTGCAAGCGGTGCCAAACTTATGGGCATACCCAGAAATTCTGCAGTAAAGAACCTAGATGCGTAAGATGCACTGGGAGAATTGTGAAAAACCAAATGATGCAACTCCAAAATGTGTGCACTGTGGGGATAAACATCCAGCTAACTATCGAGGATGTATAGAAGCAAAAGAGATGCAAAGCATCAAGAATAAACAGCCAACCTAAACAGCCACATAATTTCTAAATTAGAATATCACGCACAAGGAGCGATCTCTAAAACTAAACACGGCTAACCAGTCAAGAATATTAGAATGGAATACCAATGGACTGCTGTAACATCAGCAAGAGTTGCATGCAGTCCTTGACATAGAAAAGTTGTATGTATGCCTCATATCTGAGATTCATTTCACGAAATAGTCATACATCAAATTGAAAGTATACCAAGCCTATCACTCAATCCACCCGGATAATGCATCGAAGGGAGGAAGCGCAATTATAATAAAACAAAATCATGTGATGTAATGATCACGGCATTATACTGTTCACCGAGACATCCTATAAAGAAAGAACAATATGTAGACTTTCTGAATAGCCAAGGAAACAGATTCATCATTGGACGTGACTGAAACGCAAACCACACACATTGGGGACTAGACTAATAACAACTAAAGGCAGAGAACTTTTAACAGCATCTAATCAGCTAAAATGCAAAGTATTATCAACTGGGCAGACAACGTACTATCCTACCGACCCGCATGAAATTCCTGATCTCATTGACTTCTTGGTAATCAAGAATATCTCATCAAACTATATCCATATTGAAGAAGGATGGGATATGAACTCAGACCATTCTCCAATACTCCTTACACTAAGTGATAGTGACAGAGGAACAATTAGATGATGAAGCTGATCTATTTGTTAAAAACAAACAACTGCCAACATGGGACAACACACCACAATTTATCCGGAGAACAAAGGAAAAAGCTATCGTAAGGAGATTAGGAATCTTATTACAGAAAAAAGAAAACTCAGGCGGAAATGGCAACAGACTAGAGCACCTAGAGACAAAACAAATCTGAACAATGCAACACAGCAGTTAAAAGGCGAAATACAGCGTATCAAAAACGAAGCGATTGGAGACTACTTGAGTGAACTAACTAACCATAACAAAACAGATTACTCGCTTTGGAAGGCTACCAAGCGGCTAAAAAGACCTGTTTTGCATAATCCCCCAATCCGAAATGCGGATGGAAGCTGGGCCCGAAGCAATATGCAAAAAGCATATAGGTTCGCAGAACACCTAGAGAGTATTTTCCAGCCAAACGATGGGGAAGACCCTCAAAACTGGACTGAACCTGAACAGGAAAATGCTATCATCAGACCTACTTCGCCAAAAGAAGTTTTAGATGAAATAAAAATTAACATCAACCCGAAAAGGCACCTGGCTTTGATCTGATCACTGACGAAGTTTGGAAGCAACTCCCAAAAAAAACCATAGCAAAGCTTACCAATCTTATAAACGCATCCTTCAGAGCGAAGTATGTCCCTAAGATGTAGAAAGATGCAGAAGTGATAATGATCCCTAAACCAGGAAAGCCTCCACAGGAGGTAGCATCCTATAGATCTATATCGTTGTACCAGTCATTTCGAAATTATATGAAAAAATACTCCTTAAGAGACTAAAATCTATAATAGAAGAAAAGAATCTGATCCCCAGCCACCAGTCTGGATTCAAAGAAAACCACTCGACCATCGATCAAGTCCACAGGCTTACTAATATCATTGAAAAATCACTAGAAGAAAAAAAAATCTGCTCCACCGTCTTCCCAGGCCAGGCTTTCGACAAAGTGTGGCATGAAGGCTTGTTTCACAAACTAAATCAGTATCTACCACAACAGTTTTCACTGTTTTTATAATCCTAACTAACTGAAAGATATTTCAGGATTAAGCAAGAAGAGGCTTATTTTGAATTAAAAGAAATCAGAGCAGGGGCACCACAAGGTAGTGTACTAGGTCCAGTACTCTATCTATTATACTCCAGTGACATCCCGGATCTTGAACTGAAACAATAGCAACATTTACTGATGACACTGCAATCACTGCTACAGGAAGAGATCATGAAGAAGCTGCAGCAAAACCTCTATTGATAGAATCAACATTTGGACTAAAACTGGGCGTATCAAGTTAAATAAAAACAAGTCTGTGCATGTTGACTTTACTAACAAACAGAAGCAACACCTATCCGTTAGAATAAATGATTCCCAGATCCCCCATGCTGACTCAGCTAAATGTTTGGGAATGACCTTAGACGCAAAACTCCGCTGGAGGGTCCATGTCAAAAAGAAACATTACACTGACAAAAATGTACTGGCTACTTGGACGAAACTCCAAGTTGTCTACATATGACAAGCTGCTCTTGTATAAGCAAATCTTGGAATCCCGTTTGGACCTATGGCATCCAACGTTGGGGTTGTGCCAGCAAACCAGGTAATTCAGCGTTTTCAGAATAAAGCACCAAGGAACATCTTTGATGCACCTTGGTACTGCCGAAACAGAGATATCCATCGTGACCTTCAAATGGATACTGTTGACCAAACCATCACCAGACTTTCCAGCAGCCATGAACAAACGCTACTCAACCATGTGAACGTCGAGGCCATCCAACTCCTGGACAATAGAAATCTACTAAGAAGACTCAAGAGGACGAAGCCCTTTGAGTTAGTGAAAGTGCGTTAGTGCAAAGCAGAGCATTGTGCAGGAAGTGTGCTACATGTTATGTTTAGTGTAGTTAAGTTACTTGATCACAAGGCAAACTAATTAGTAAGACCTTAGTTTTGAGATTTTCAAACGTGTTCATTTAGGTTAAAACAAAATTGCTCATTGATCTATTACTGATCAGATTGTAATATACATAAAAGATCTTGTAATGAGTATCGTTTAAAAAAACAAAAAAAAAGATTTAATTCCAAGTGGTCAGTGAATCCATCACATCGTGGTCAGTTATTCAATAATAACGCAATTTCTGAAGCTTTCTACGGAATTTTATTTTGCATTCTCCACATGAAATTTAATGCGTCTAAATGCCCCGAGACCAATTTAAACATAAACATTTAGCTATTATTTTTACAGTTGAAACGTATGTCCTGGTATATTCATATGCAAATTCATGACGTTTGTTGTATATGGTTGAAACTTTTTTCAAAGTATATGTTTGAAAACATGCAAAACATCGTGAGTGTTTTAATATATTTTTGGTCTTGGTCTTAGCTTGGTATTCTAATTGTTCCATATATTTCTGATCAGAGAAAGTTTATCTCGCATTTTCCTGTCTTAATGATCCTCATTGTAGTCTACGCAAATAACGGAATATAACCATACATAGTTTGGTATACGTTCTGGATCGAGATGTAGATCTTCCATTCTTTTCTTCACACAGTGCTTCAAGAACGCTTAGTAAAACTTGTAAACCCAAATAAGCATTCGTAACCCTTCTAATTATTATTTCCACAATTCTAGTTATATCAGTTAAAAAAAAATACCAAAGACTGATTTATGGTAGTTTGGTAGTTACAAAATTTGCAGCTTGACTAGTAGGCATAAGCATAGTATTTTTTTTCAAACCCTTCCGGGTCAGGAAATAAACCTGTTGGTACGATAAAACCGAACCATCTTTTGATTGATAACCTACAGAATTGTCGTTCTCAATTACAATAGGATCTTTATAACAGACAAGCTTTGTGATATCATCTGCATAACTATTTGAGTGTTGTACATTTTCATTATCAGGTAGGTAATCTTCGTCCTTATCGTCACTAACGTTATTGAATATGTCATCAAGGCCAAGATGTGGTTATTTCTACGTTTCATTTCTATTTTCTTATGTGTGACCAGTGTTGCATTGATCAAAAATTCCCATACACTTTGTTTATACGCTTGTTACGTTAGAGAACGGCTGAACGCATTGCTTTGGAAACGACCAACCAACTTTTATCACTTCAGGGGGTCGGCTATCGTTTGGGGACAAAGCTTCTCAAAAACTTTATTTGTAAATCAATTTGGTTGCAGCAACGCAATAACTTAACAAGCTAAATGAATATTGCTTCGAATTGAATTTTATGGTTTTGGGACGACGGTCATCATTTTGGACCAAAGATGCCCAAAAACTGTACTTATGAATCAATTACGATGGCGAAACAATAAAACACATTACCTGGATGGTCAAAATGGATTTTACAGTGTTGGTCACCATTTAAGAGCAGAGATTCCCAAACAGTTATATCTGGGACTTGGTTCTAAAAGGTAATACGCACATATAAGGTAGTGATTAGACGACTTGGATTTTTTCCTTAATTATTTTTACTTATGGGTTGGAATTTTCGGATTTGTTTTCAATACTAAGATTAAACAATCAGAAATATAACTTTTTTTTAAATAACTGACATTGGCCTTTTAACGGTTAAATTGTTGAATAAAACTTTGGTCCAACCTAAAAAGTGAAAAAGTTAAAATAAAAATAACATGCTAAATATTGTCGACTGCTGTCAGGCTATTACTGAAAACAGTATGTCAATATGAGGTAGTAAACCTTTTAAATGCTGCAGTTTATTTTTATGCCTAATGGTTTTTGATTGGTTGGTGACAGTATTCCCGTTATTTCTGAATGACGCGTTCTTTTTCTTAATAAAGTTAAAATTTTATAAAGTTCAACGTTAGTTAAGTTGCTTTGGTATGTGAATGCTTGCGATATTGCATTAATATAAGTAATTTGACTGTGATCTCATTATATTTAGAATTTACATCAGTTCTACACACATAAAGACAAAATTTACATGGGACTTATATCTCGATAGCTCAGTTGGTTAAAGCGCTACTCACATTGGTTGCTGTTTATTTACCCACCAATTTCGCTGCGAAACGAGCCAAACAAATCGTCTCCTTGGGCAAGAACAAAATTTTATGGTTTTAGGGAGTTGCTTATCTTCTGGGACCAAAAATGTCCAAAAACTTTATTTACGAATTTGGTTGGTAAAATGGGCAAACGCATAGCCTATATGTACAATAATAAAATGTCATGGTTTTACGGTGTTAGTCACTGTTTGCATCAAGTTAGTTAGGGACACGGTCAAACGCACTATCTATGGACAACAAAGAATTTGTATGGTCATAATGCGTTACTAATCATTTGGGGTTAATGATGCAAAAAAAGTATATACCGATTACGTTGGAATCACGGCCCGACGCATCGGAAAAAGCTAAATATTACGCTTCTACGGTGTTGGTCAATATTTGGGACCAAAGGCGTCCAAAATTTTGTTAAATTGCCTCGATGACCAAGAACGAAGTTTTATGGTTTTGGAGCGTTGTCATCGTTTTGGAATAAAGATGCACAAAAACTTAATACATCAATTACGGTGGCGAAACAACCTAACGCATTACCTGGATTGGCAAAAACTAAATGTTATGGTTTTACAGTGTTAGTCACCATTTAGAATCAAAGATGCCCCATCGGTTTACTTACGCAATTTTATTGGAAAAACTACCAAACAAATTGCTTTGATGCGCTAGAAAAAAACTTTACGGTTTTAGAGCGTTAGTTATCATTTGCGTTCACAGTTGCCCAAAATCTTTATTTATTCACCAATACCATTCGGGAAAATGATTATATGCACTGTACAGTGATGCCGAAAAACTTAATACACCAACTTCTTGGGACAAACCACCCATCGAGTTGCGTGGACAGGATAAACATAAATATTGTGGTGTTACGGTGTTGGTCAATATTTAGGATCAAAAGTGTACAAAAACTTTAGTTTTCACCAATTTCATTGGGGAAATGGCACACGTTGCCTCGATGATCATTTTTTTTGGTTTCAAGACGATGGGCATCATTTTGAACGATTTTGGAGATGCTCAAAAACTTGATTTATACGTCAATTACGTACATAGTTAAACGCAGTGCCTGGTTAGCAAAAACTCAATGTTCTGGTTTTACAGTATTGGTCATCATTTGGGAGATTAGATGAACAAACAGTATATTTACACTCATCCATTTTATCGGCAAACTACCTAACACATTGACTCAATGCGACTATGGTGCTACGGTGTTGGTCAATATCCAAAAAAACTATGTATTTACCAATTTCGTTGAGCAAACGACCAAACGCGTTACCTCGGCGAACAAGAACGACCTTTGAATGTTTTTCAGATGTTGGTCGCAATTTTGGGCCTAAGATCTCCGAAAACCTTAATTATGCATCAATTACGTTGACGAAAAGGTCCATCACATTACCTGTATGGGTAAAAACTAACTGTTATGTTATGTTTTGGGCTCCATTTGAGAGCAAAGCTGCCCAAATAGTTTATTTACTCACAAATTTCGTTTAGGAAACTACTAAACATATTACATCGTTAGTTTGGAAAAATATATTATGGTTTTAGGGCGTTTGTTATCATTTACAGCTAAGGATTAAAAACTATACTAATCCCTATTATTTAATCACCAATTGCGTTGGGAAAATGGTCAAACGTGTTGCCTAGACAGACACTGTCACTGTCACTGTGAGCAAGAACGAAACTGTATAGCCTTGGGTGTTGGTAGTTTAAAGTCAAAGGTGACCAAGGACATCAATTACGGGAATAAGCTAAATGTTATGGTGCCGCTGTGTTGGTCCATATTCGAGACTAAGAGCGCCTCAAAAATGTATTTATTCACCAATCTTCTAGGGGATACTGCCAAACGTATGGTTTCGATAAGCAAGAACGAAATTTTCTGGTTTTAAAACGATGTTCATCACTTTGGGACAAAGATGCCCAAAAATGTATTTGCATACCAATTACCCTGGCAAAACAGCCAAACGCGTCCTTGGATGGGCAAAACCTACATGTTGTGGTTTTATAGTGTTGGTCCTTATTCGGAAGCATAAATGATCAAACAGTGTATTTACTCACCAATTTTGAGAAACTGCCAAACACATTGCCTCGATGGGGTGGAAAGTAAATCTCTAATTTTAGGGGTTTAGTTATCATTTGCACCCAAAGATCCCCTAAAGCTTGTAGGTAGCGGACCGCAAAAATTTTATTATTGCAATAAACTTTTGCCAAATCGCCATTGTTACCGCGATAGAAAAGATAATTGGCGGATTTTCTGATAATACGTCGTAATTTGCTAATGGTTTCGGAATATTTTATTTATATATTTTTATGTAAGGAATGTGGGAATGTATGTAACTAATATTTGGCCTAAGGGTTGAAAAATACACGTTGAGGTTTAACTAGCAGGTGTGCGCTTGGAGGCTGCTTTACTGAAGGGGCGTAACGAATCATTGAAAATTCTTCTGAGCACATTCTTGATCTAAAAATGTCACTAGTTTAATAATTAATTGCGTCGGTGCACGCTGCAATCAAAGACGTCTTTGTTTGGTACGTTGAGGCGTGAGACCTAAATGTAGCGATTGTTACGGATGAGTGCATATTTTTAAAATTGAGATGTCGTTCAACAATTAATATGAAACTGTTCCAGCGTAATCACTTTTCGTTTTTTATTACTTTTAAAAAACAAGGGTAGTTTTCCGGGAGTAGAGATAGTTAGCTATAAATCAGAGGGGAAGGTAGTTGCTGTTGAAATTTTGATTGAGCCGGATTGCTTTTATTTGTTTTAATTAGAAACTCCCGTTGTAATCGTATTAAAAATCAAACATTGCTTTGCAAAGATATCTGATTAGCACGCGGGCTTATTAAGCTGAAATCCGCTAAAATGTAAGACAGTACAGGGCTCCCTCACTCTTGTATTTGGGTGAATTAGCATTGTTATCTGTTGTTTATATTCATATTTGGGTAGAGGTGGTCCTGGCGAACGGGTACAGGATAACCCTTGGTTACTACTTGTAATAGGCAGTTGCCAAGTGGTTACATACTCCCGGGTCCAGATGACAATTAAACACCTCGAATTTTATTTTTATTGTTTTTACTGTTGTATAGGTGAATTGAGAAAGGGGCGCTGTATTTTTCTAACGCACTCAAACTTATATATCGGTCACGATGTTAAGATCTATTTACAACTTACCCTTGTAAGGCTTTGTTTCAATGAGTTTCTTTGTGTCAGTTTGTTTAAGTAGAATTGTTTGCCTGCGAACGGATTTTTCTTTATATATAATTTATTGTAACTGTACGTATCTATTTTGTGCTTTAGTAGTCACTAAACAATGCTGTACGTGTAAATTCCGTGTCTATGTTTTTTTGTCCTTGCCTTTACCTTATTATCACCTGTGCAATTTTACTGTTCTATTTTATATGTACCGTAATTTGCCTTATTGTTTCATTCGCTTATTTTTCTCTTA
Organism: Vesta saturnalis; assembly: GCA_036346205.1. Lineage (NCBI taxonomy): Eukaryota > Metazoa > Arthropoda > Insecta > Coleoptera > Lampyridae > Vesta > Vesta saturnalis. Next base: position 2,985,928 of record JARFJB010000987.1, on the reverse strand, counting down.
ATGTTATAATTTTGTATGCTCTTTAACCTGATTTAATGGCGTTTTGTTATATATTTAACCCTTTCATTGTTTTTTGTGTTATTTGAATTATTAACGTACTTGTGCCGTTACCTATTTATGAATAAAGTGGGTTTTATTGGTGGTTCTTTACCACAATAGTACATTAAGAGGTTGAACCATCATTGCGCAAAACTCGTTAATTTTAATTTGACTAGTTTCATTTTTTTACCTGCCCCACATGATGCAACACTTACCTCATCCAGCCCATTTAATTCAAATAGCACAACGTACCTACCACTAGACGGCCAATTCTTTTGATCAGATTTGAGGTTTGCGGGTAATTAAATATAAGACTAAATTCTAATATTTTAATTATTGCCAGGAAAGTCACACTGTAAGGCGAACAATTAAGTTGAGTAATAGTAACATTATTGTCAGTCAAGTCAAGATAAATCACTTAACGATTGTGTTGCAAATAAGTTCAATTTACAATTTTCAAGATAGGGTACCTGAGGAACGCTACACGCTTGATTCACCAAGTTCGTGGAGGAAATGGTCACACACACTGGAACGGGTTTTAAGGTAATGGTCATCATTTGGAGACAGTGATACCAAAAACCTTTTACCACCAACCTATCGCGTTATGTGGAAAAGCTAAATGTTATAGTGCTACGATGTTGGTCAATATTTTCGGTGTCCAAAAACATTTAGTTGTCACTGATTCCATAGAGGAAGCGTCAGACATTGTATCGGTGAACAAGAACAAATTTTCTTGGTTTTGAGACAATTTGAGGCCAAAGATGCCCAAAAACGTTATTTTTGTTTCAATTATCTTGGTGAAACCACCAAATGCACTTCCGAGGTGGGTAAAACCTAAGTGTTATGGTTTTGCAGTGTCACTCATCATTTGTGGACACAGATTACTTGTCAATTTTATTGACGAAACTGCCAAACAGGTTGCTTCGATGGAGCAGAAAGGGCTTTTATGGTTTTAGGCTGTTGTCGCCAAAGATACCCTATCACTTTTTCACCAAATTCGTTGGGAAAACAGTGACACATTACGTAGATGTGCAAAAACAAACTGTTATGAATTTATGGCGTTGGTTACCATTTGCAGTCAATGATTTAGAAAAAGTTAATACACCAATTTCTAAGGAATAACCACCCATAGCGTTGTGATAGCAAAATGCTAAATGGCTACATAGGGTCGGGGACGGAGTCGTCAGATCCGTACTCCTTTAAACCTTGTAAACATTGTAAAGATATACCTCAAAACAACCCTAAGTGTGTTAAGTGCGGGTATATTATACACCCAGAATTCGTGAAATACTTAGAAAATGCGAACGTAATAAATGACGAAAATCGATTATTGTGTTGTAAAGTGGAACCATTACACACAAACGTAATAATAAGTTACCATGACAATGAATTGTGCGGTATTGATAACTGTATATCTACCGATGAAATTGCTTTTAAAGTGGAAATAAATTACCTTCAAGAAATTGTAAGTAATAAACGTAATATAATTTATAACCAGGAAATATTGATTGTATCATTGCAAGAACAAATTATATTACTAGAACAATGTCATGTTCGACAATCGATTTAAAAAATCTAACTCTATTGTTGAGAAAAATAAAGTAGGTACGACTAATTGTAGCTTACAATCACAAAGCGCTGTACAGTGATGCGGTAAAAATGTGTTTACTTAAAAAAAATTTGTAACTTGAAACGTCAAAAATGGTTTTAAAAAATAAAGCAGATAAATTCGCGAAGTTTACTGAAAATATACAAAAAATATTATGACCGATGTACTAAACTTAAATCTAGATCAAAATACATCTAAAAATTCCTCTGCGTGCCCGGTACGACTGAAACGGATATCAAATTCATTACTATATCTAAAAAGAGTAAATTTAAAGGAAACAACGCCACTCTTGGAACTAAGACTAATGCATGCGAAATATCGGCAGTAACAAGCCGTAGATATGTGTTTGGCTCACGGTTAAACCCTACCACCAGTATAGATCAATTAAAAAATTACATGTCAAAACACAATATTGAAGTTTTGGACATAGAAAAACTAAAAATTAAGTCCAGATCAATATTTTCCTTTAAAGTTATCATTCCATTCAAGGATATTAAAAACATATATAAGGCGGAAATGCGGCCTTAATATAGCGTTATTAGACCTTACCGTTCAAAGTGGAAATTTTCCTATAGTTCCGCAGACCAATATACCAACAACGAAATTTAACCATATAATTGAAAACAATAATCTTGTAATATTTCAATTAAATATGCTATATATATATATATATATATATATATATATATATATATATATCCAGCAAGATCAATGCAGTGGCCGCCTACGCTAACACATTATGTCCTTCAGTAGTGTGTTTTACAAAATTTGGATGCAAAGGAGATAAATTTACTAATTTCACACTATCAAACTATCAGCTGGTAACCAAATTCCTGCTGTCATCCAATAAAGGTGGAAGTAACGGCGTTTAAATAAAACAACTAATGGAGAGAAAAACAAATTCACGGCAAATATATTTTAGCACGCAGGGAAATAGATACTAATGCATTATTCGCTTGGATGAAGTATGGCAATCTGTTTAAAGAAACCAAAGGGTTCATAATAGCCATTCAAGATGGTATAATTGCAACGAAGATGTATCGACGCAACATAATGAAAGAGACCTGTACTTTTGCACTCTGTCTCATTCAAAACTGCCTCAATTTGGGGAATTACTGAGGTCCAACTTTTTTGTTTCTTGTCATTCAGAACATTTCTCATTAAGTTAAAAAGTATTCGCATTACGCTTTCCACTTGTCCATTTCCGCAGGGCATGCCAGTAGCAATGAGGTGCAGATCTACATTGTTCTGGTTCAAAAAGTAACAGTATATTCTCCTTTTTATTTCTTACTGGACAAAACATTGAATATTTAGAATAGGCATCAATTATCACCAAAATGTATGTACATCTGTTGGACTCGACTAACGGACCGGCATGGTCTATAAGACAATAACTTCGAAAGGACCAGTTGATTTTTCACCCATTTGATACAACCCACTTTTCTTGCCAATGTGACTTTTATTGAGGGTACAGCTTTGACAATTCTTAATATATTTTTTAAAGTTTGTCCATTCGAGGCCAATACAACTCTTGCCTTGGACATGATGTGTGTTTATCCCAGCCGATATGTGCAGCACCATCATGGTAGGTTTTCATCATCACCAACCTTGTAGATATGGGGACAAATCATCGTAATCCATCGTCAATTTTAGATGTTTTTTTACAGTGTAGTAAATTAAACCGTCCTTAATTTGAAAATCACCTTGTAAAATTTTTCGCGGAGCTGCCTGCAAAAACTATCCTCTAACTGAAACTCTTTTATCTCTTTGGGTTTATCAGGAATCGAGTTTTCCTTTCTTATCGGTAAAATTACTGGGATCTACTTATGTAATCCACATGTCCCATTTTACAGCCTTGACGATATTCAACTTTGAAATTAAAATCTTACGATTCTAGGATGCAGATTCTTTTTCAAAGCTTTGACAACAAAAAAGGAGATCAACGCATTAGGGAAGCACTGAGATGTTTATGTAAGGTTTGATGTAAGCTGTCATTCTGTCATGTACCATTACAAGTTTTTATCGCATCTGGTGACCGAATTGTCACTCATCATGTGTTTTCCTGCCAGTTACACTGCGTACAAATTCTAAAAATTCTTCATTAGTAACGCTTTTAAAATTAAATTCAACATTAAAGCTATTTAACATATTATCAAATTTATCGACGTGGACAGCTAATTTAGTTAAAAGTAAATGTAGGCCTAACTTTCTAATAAATGAGTTACAGTACTACGAACTGTCATAGATAACCAACACTTAACAAAAACTACTTTGCCTAATAAGAAATTGACAGATACACTCCCACAGAACGAGACTCCCTTATAAATATCGATAGAGCAACAAAAACAATGACGAGATGATAAAGCTAGCCACATAAATTTAAAGTTTTATTTATTTCCTTTCGAATGTTCTCATGCACATGCGTCCACCCAAAGGCAACGTTTTTTCGTAACAGCTGCGATATTGGGGCAGTCAGTAAAGAAAATCCTTTAATAAACTGTCTGACTTCTTTAACGTCAGTAGGGGGCTACGTTTTAGCAAGAGTTTCTACTTTACCTGTGCCCGGCTTAACAACACCATTCCCCACTATCGTCCCCAAATATTCTGTTTCTGTTGCGAAAAACACACATTTTTTCCCAATTAAGAGAAAATCCAGCATTTGTAAGAGGTTCTATAACTTTTCTCAGACTAATAAGCCTTTCTTCGATGGTTTCTGATCATCAAGATCATCAAGAGAAGCTTGTGCGACATTATCCTTGAGGATATGCAAGGCCTTATTAACTGCTCGTTGATAGCATGCCGGTGCATTGGCAAAACCAAATGACATTCGACAGTACTCACAGTGGCCGTCGGGTGTCACAAAAGCTGTATATTTTCATGAACTTCCTTCTTCTTCAATTCGATGAAAACCAGCTTTCATATCCAAAGTTGTAAAATACCTTGCTTTTCCCAAACCGTGCAGTTGATCATGTAAATTAGGAAGAGGAAATCTGTCTTTGACTGGTCCTAAAATCACAACATAATCTGAGATATTCATTCTTTTTCTGGACCTATACGATTGGGATTGAATATGGTGACGTGCTTTCTCTTATAACTCCTTCTTTTAGTAAATCTTCAACTATTTTTTAACGTGGATCCGTTCAGCATAAGCCAAGATACTGGAAGGTCGTCCGTTAATTTTCGTGTATTAACTAACCAAAATCCTGCTTTTCTCGCGCTTCTTCCAAAATATTATTTAAAACAAGGTTTTGTCGCTCTTCTAATACTTAAACTCAATTTTATTTAATGAGAATATCGTGGCTTGAATTTTGGTACTAAGTCGAATAATTTCAAATCCTGGCCGACTAATAACATCCCGGCGTATGAGCATAAACTTTAGGAATTGTGAAATCAGACACTACAAGAAAGTCTATCTCAATTGTAGCTTCTTTGAGGTCCAGTAATAAAATGTGTTTTCCCAAAATGGAAATATTCTCACGACCAAGTCCAGAAAGTATTACATCATGAGGCACCATATTGCCATTTACTTTTCAATCTACATGCTCGTGTATTATCGATAAGTCAGCTCCGCTATCACCTAAATATACAATTGATGGCATTTATCAGAAAATGAGTCCCGTCGCGATTGCTAAATGATCATCGTACTTTCGCTCTTTTGAAGCTTTTCGTTTTAATGATTCATGCTTTCTTAAAATTAACATTAATTTAACCAAATTTGATGGATTTAGTACTCGAGCACATTCAAAAATAAAATTTGAGTTAATACCCTCGACTACAATGGAGAGCACTTTTTTCCAAGGTAAATCAAAATGAAAACGATTCAGGCATCTAATTTTAATTCTAGCGTATTCACTGAACGTTTCAAACTGGGAAAAATTTACTTCATGGCCTTTCTAAATTTACTTGCCTATGATTCATTATCGGAAATGCAGTTAGAAAATCTTCTTGAAACGAGTGCCACGTACGAGATAAGGGAGCCCACGCATAATAAAATCGACGGCCCTCACTATGAAGCGCCTGCCCCGCTTTTACTATAGCTAAACAATCATCCTCCTGTATTTAATTCTTATTCTGCTTACTTCATTTAACAATTCTTCAACTGGATAATTACTTTAATTTGGGTCAAAGCAAGTGAAATTAAAATTCAAAGGTTCTCTTACCGCGGTACAAACGGTGACAGGTAAGGAAGGTGCACTACTTACAAACGGTGGTTCTTATGTATCCCTGGAGCTTGACTTTAACATAGACATCTCAGAAACCAAAGTCTGCAATGTCACCTGCATACTAAGCAGGGTAAACTGATTTCACTAGGCATTTGCACCAAATCACACTAACACTGGGCACCCCGCTAGGTTCAGTCATCTGCAAATTATGTCCCTCGTCCGCGGACATTTTTATATAAAACGCGCTCAATAGTCACTCTCAACAATTAAAATGTTTTTAAAGTCCCTTTTTGTCGGTTCGCTATTAACTGTTTTTCAATCGCAGCATTTTTAGTGACTATTTAAGAAAAATCACTTTTATTCCCATCCAAAACAACGAATTTCGAAAAAATGTCACTGGCCGGTTTTATTTGAGCACTCCGTGTATCCCACTCCTGATGTTATCAGTGTTTAAATAAAACAACGGATTTTGGGAAAAGACCACTTTCATTAACTGTTAATAATCAACCGTGCTTGAACCAGTCAGTTCCACGACTGACACTTCGCTTTCAAAAACATCATAATCTTCATCCTTTCTAAACAAACGCCGCTTTCAGAGAAACTCGATATGGCTTTTTATAAACTAAAACACATTAACTTCTCACTTATTAGGTATAGTATTCCTACTAATGCAACTTAGTCAACGTGAATGAAAAATATATCTGTCAAAAAGTATTAATAAAAGAAAATCTATGGAGATAAAGTAGTATCCATCAATAAATTAAACTTTGAGAAATCATAGAGTGAGTGATGAAGTTTATAAAACTAGGAAAATTGAAAGCTTTCTTCTTTTATTCACGAGAAACATTTTTAACCTCAAAGGAAGCAGGAAAAATCAAATTCTATTTTGACAGTGCGAAACGCGCATTCCAAATCAAACTTCCCATTCCAGAAATCCCATTAGAGGAATAACTTTTTAAAATGTTCGAAATATAAAAAGTAATTCTTGATTGTGAAACCAATGTAGTGAAAGTTGGAAATAAATTCAAAAATATGTACGATTGCATTTAATAATTTAAATGAAGTTTTTATGGTTTAAAACCCTACGTGACACGTACATCCACTTGTATTGCCCATATTTTTAGCAATGCTGCCGTAAATTGTCATGTTCTTGATACTTACCTTTCTGATCGCTATGCCCAAACAACAGAATGAAATATCTCTGTTTCACAAGTAAAAAGATACGTTTATCCAAGACAGTTTTCCAACACGAACATTAATATCTTTCTATCACAACTTTGGTCTGAAGATTGGGCGGTGTGTAATCTTAACAGTATTCATGATAAATATGATAACTATTTTATATTTTCTTCCCCAACACACGGACCGAAATAAAAAATGGCACTAATAATTGGGTTATCTAAGAAATTAACCAGTGGGATTAAATATACCTTTACATAAAGAAGATAGTACCCTGAATATCAATAACTATAGACTATTGTCAGTCCCGTCAATTTTACTAAAATCATCGAGAAAATAATCTCTAAAAAATCATGTAACTTATTTAAAAAAATAATACTCTTTCTACCACTCAATTTAGGTTTAGGCTTAAAGCATCTACACGAAAAGGTACGCACAATTCAATTTCACCTATCGATATAAAAACCGTGAGTTTGTAACAGGCATTTATTTTGAGTTGTCTAAGGCGGTTGATACCTTAAATAATAAAATGCTATTATTAAAATTAGACTACGGATTAAGGGGTCAAGCAGCTAAGCTAATATAATCGTTTTTAGAGAATAGAAGATTAATCGTATATGTTTATCTATTACTCCAATTCAACTAGTACACCATGGTGGACCTCAAGGCTCTATTCTGGACCCTATTTTATTTTTATTATACACGAATGATTTGAGATTTCTACTGTCTACCAGTTTGTAGACGACACATCATGAATAATCTCAGTACACTCAGTGCAGGAATTGTCAAAAACTGCAACCGACGTTTAACTACTGTAATTACGAAAAAAAAAAATAAATTCGGCCGGTTACTTCGTAAAATACCTAAAATCACAGGTCATACTTTATAAACGTTTTATTTTTTATATATTGTCATATTTATTATACTCTATTAGTAGGTATAGCGTCACTTTACCGTGGGAAAATTTTGAAAGGCGTGGGAAAATTTTGCAGATCGTGGGAACTATACTTTGGCAATTGGCCCAGGTTACGCCCCTTTATGCCGACAATATCTTCGCAATTTTCGGCAGTTGTCCGGGGCCAAATCCTTTGATATTTGCCGCCAAGGTCCAAGAAATTTTCAAGGGTGGTAACACTGTCGAGGCTCTTCAAGGTCCCCTCTTCATTCACAAGGTCAGCTATACAGATCCTAAGGCACTTTTGTCACCAGAAAAGTAGCCAGGTTTGAAAAAAGCCACTCGAAAGGTCACCAGATTAGTTTTCAAGGCTAAGGTCGCTCACATTGCTTGCATATTCTTCAAGGTAATCCGTGTACGTACGCGCCCTCCGCTTCAAGGTCACACGTTCCATGCATCGAAGTATAATCCTCAAGGTCATTGAAGTAACTAGATTTGAAAAAGTCACTAGAAAACATACTAGATAGGTTTTCTAGGTCAAGATCATTGAAGCTCTCGTAAAGATTGTCCACATTGAAGGTTTCAAGGTGATCACATTACCTGCATCCAAGTACATGGTTACATTACCAATGCCAAGGTTTTCAAAGGGCTCACTGTACACGCTGCCTGCGTATATTCTTTAAGGTATGAAGACTCACATTCCCTAAGTCGAAGTTAACGGTTTTCAAGGTCACGTTCCCTCCATCAAAGTCTTCAAGGCCAGAAAATGCCCAAGGTCATGTGTGATAGAAAATTTTTAAGGGCTCCAAGTCATGTGTTAATTTGATGGGAAATTTAAAGGTCACATGGGAGGAAATGCTCAAGGCCACGCAATTAGTTCATTGACCTCTGAAGTCTGTCCCTCAAATTGCATGACTCATGTCCCCGGGCTTTACGTAGGCTAAAGGTGAGCTACTCCACAGTGCTCAAAGTCACCAAGCAATTCTTGATCGAGTCAAGGTGTTAATTCATTTATTAGAATTCTCAAGGTCATGTGTATTAAATAGATTTTTTAAGCTCATTGCAGATGCGTAGGATTCTTGAATGTTCTTCAAGGTCGCGAGCGTTCGCAGTTAACAATTGGTATATGTGAGGAGGAGGAGGAGGAGGATTCTCTTCAAGGTCATGAGAGTATCGGATAAGATCGGAGCTATCTGTTCAGGGAAATAGCTATCTGTTCGTGGAAACAGCTACCTGTTTAATGTAAATGTTTAGGGAAACAGCTATCCGTTTCGGGCAATTCTTGGCTGAGTCAAGTTGTTAATTTGTTATTACAATTTTTATCAAGGTCACCTGCAGGCGTATAGTATTACAGATTGTTGTCTATGCTAGTAGATCAAAGTTCATTAACCTTTTCAAGGCCAACGGTTTCAAGGTCACGCCCTCCACCATCAAAATTCATTGGCATCTGTGTAGTCAAGTGGTTCAGCTCAAAAATAAGCTCCTGGCTTTTTGTAGGACATTTCACAACCTCTATTTTCAAGGTCAAAGGTGATCCAAAGTTCTTGTATTGGCTAAATTGTAATGAAAAGGTTATTCTTACTGCATGTGGATTCATAATACTAATGCACTAAACCACCAGAATGAGGTAGTTTTCCTAAGAACTGGATCCGTTTTCCAAATGCAGATAACCGTTTCCCAAATACAGATAGCAGTTTCCCCACCATTTCAAGGTCACACCTCTAAGAAATCAATTTTCAGGAACAAAGACGATCCATTGTTCAAGTAATTCTTGGCTGGTCGGGGTCATAATTCCTAGAAATCACCTGTAGGGCTATCAAATAGATTGTTATCTAGGTCAATGGCTAAAATGTACTGGTATCAATTTTCAAGGTCATAAGTCCTAAAAAATCAACCTGCAGGCGTATCTCAATATATGGCGGTAAAGGTATATAATAGGATGCTCTTCAAGGTCACGTATACTATAAACCCACTTTATCGTGTTCAAGGCCATTGCGTACACACATTGCCTGCATATACTCTTCAAGTTAACGTATAGTGATCCACTTATTAGTTTATTAAAGAAAAGCCGCAAGTGCATTAGGTCAAGGTCACGTACACGTTCCCTGCATATTATTCAAGGTCACCCCTCTGAGAAATAAATTTTCAAGGACAAAGGCGATCCATTGTTCAAGCAATTCTGGTCGGGTCAGGGTCATAATTCCTAAAAATTACCTGCATGGGGTATTCAAATAGACTTTTCAAGGTGCGAGGTATTCTACTTTTCAGGGTCAGGTCACCAAACAATTCATGGTTGAGGTCATATGTCGGGAAATGTTCAAGTCAGATTTAGTAGCATTCCTAATGAATGGCGTCACGTGGCTTTAAAGCAAGCAGTCAAGGTCATGTGTTAAATTGCGGGGCTATCCCGATCTTACTCAACCTTATCCGATTGAAAATTTTCAAGGTCAAATTTTCAAGGTCACCAAGGTCATGTGTTTAAAAGTTGGTCAATGGTTTCCGGCCTGTCTCAGGATGAGGTAGTTTCCCCAAGAACTGAATCCGTTTCCCAAATACAGATAGCCGTTTTGCAAACCAGATAGCTGTTTCGCAACACAGGTAGCCGTTTCCCAGCTGATTGGGCGCTGAGTGTTGTTGATCAAGCTTAGGATTGACTGAGTCATGGTTATGTGCCTACAAAGCGATTTTCAAGGCCGATCCTGGATTGTAAATATTAAAAACTTTTCCCCTTTACTTGTAACCCCTATCAGCACACAATTTCATAAACCTTTTGCTACTATTGCCTTACATAGTTATTGTACAAAAAGTGTACATTCGTCAAAGCATAGTTACAAGTGGTTTGTGTATGAAAGAAACAAGTATTTTCATTTTGGGTAAAGCTGATTGCTCTTCAATTTCTATAACTGACTGTATCAATATTTTTCGAATGTAATCGGCTTTTGATCGCCCTTTAACGTACACATCATCTGTTACCGGTATTAGTTCACGAAGTATATGTGGAAAGAGATGTGTAGAGCTATATCCAGATCCCCATTTGATGCAGTGATGATTATTGATTAACCAGGTGGCTTGTCGTTGAAATTCTACATCTAAGACGTGCCACGGGAATGGTGGTTTGAACACAAAATGGGCACCTTGATTTCCATTATGTATTGCTAGCTCTTTAGGTGTAAATACATGTTATGCCGTTTTGAATCCCTGTACATCAACTATTACAATCATCAGCTCTGTAGCGTGACCCCGTACCTAACTTTTAACTACTTATGAGTACTCGCAAAACATATGCACAATTTTAAAAATCACTTGGAAATAGAATTTTAAATGCACAAGAACGCATGTGTAGTTTAATTAAACCGCACAATTCGAAGCATAAATTTCCCTTTGATGCAAGTGTCAAACATCTATTTATAACCTTAACAAATATAACTAATATTAGGTTTACCATAAAATTATTCATTATGATTGCACTCTCCTTATATAGATGCATCAATTGCATTCAAGGTTAAAATACGGATAAGATCGGACAGGATCGGGACCTTGAAAATTCTATTTTTAGCTTTCTCAGAATTGTAATACGGTGTGAGCCTGAAATTTAAACCTGATACCCCAGAAGGTTGATTTCTAAGAACTAACACCATGACTCTGCCAAATTGCTTGAACAGCATAACCTAACTTCAGCACAGAAATTCGTATAATGTGGTCCAGAATCGAGCTATGACTTCTTTGGCGTTGATGTTGCTGCCCTTCTAATTTCTATTTTTGATTTCACTAACTTCAAAGTGGTCCAGACTTCTTTGACCTTGATGCTGCTGTCCTTTGACCTTGACTAACTTCGGAGTGGTGCAGACTTGTGTGACCATGATGCTGCTGTCCTTTGACCTTAACTAACTTCAGAGTGGTCCAGAATAGGTCTAATGACCTTGAACGCCTCTTTCTAGACACATAACCATGACTCAGTCAATCCTAAGCTTGATCAACAACATGCAGCGCCCAATCAGCTGGGAAACGGCTACCTGTGTTGCGAAACAGCTATCTGTTTTGCAAAACGACTATCTGTATTTGTGAAACGGCTATCTGTATTTGGGAAACGGATCCAGTTCTTGGGGAAACTACCTCATCCTGAGACAGGCCGGAAACCATTGACCTACTTTTAAACAAATTGCTTGGTGATCTTGAAAATTTGACCTTGAAAATTTTCAATCGGATAAGGTTGAGTAAGATCGGGATAGCCCCGCAGGTTAACACATGACCTTGACTGTTTGCTTTAACGCCACGTGATGTCATTGATTAGGAATGCTGCTAAATCTGACTTGAGCATTTCCCGACATATGGCCTCAATCATGAATTGTTTGGTGACCTGACCCTGAAGAGTAGAATCCCCCGCACCTTGAAAAGTCTATTTGAATACCCCATGCAGGTAATTTTAGGAATTATGACCCTGACCCGACCAGAATTGCTTGAACAATGGATCGCCTTTGTCCTTGAAAATTTATTTCTCAGAGGGGTGACCTTGAATAATATGCAGGGAACGTGTACGTGACCTTGACCTAATGCACTTGCGGCTTTTCTTTAATAAACTAATAAGTGGATCACTATACGTTAACTTGAAGAGTATATGCAGGCAATGTGTGTACGCAATGGCCTTGAACACGATAAAGTGGGTTTATAGTATACGTGACCTTGAAGAGCATCCTCTTATATACCTTTACCGGCCATATATTGAGATACCCCTGCAGGTTGATTTTTTAGAACTTATGACCTTGAAAATTGATACCAATACACTTTAGCCATTGACCTAGATAACAATCTATTTGATAGCCCTACAGGTGATTTCTAGGAATTATTACCCTGACTCATCCAAGAATTACTTGGACAATGGATCGTCTTTGTTCCTAAAAATTGATTTCTTAGAGGTGTGACCTTAAAATGGTGGGAAAACGGCTATCTGTATTTGGAAAACGGTTATCTGTATTTGGGAAACGGATCCGGTTCGTAGGAAAACTATCTCATCCTGGTGGTTTAGGGCATTAGTATTATGAATCCACATGCTGTAAGAATAATCTTTTTATTACAATTTAGCCAATACAAGAATCACCTTTGACCTTGAAAATAGAGGATGTGAAATGCCCTACGAAAATCCAGGAGTTTATTTTTGAGCTGAACCACTTGACTGCACAGAGGTCAATGAACTTTGCGTGACCTTGAAACCGTTGACCTTGAAAAGGTTAATGAACTTTGATCTACTAGCATAGACAACAATCCGTAATACGATACCCCTGCAGGTGACCTTGATAAAAATTGTAATAACTAAATTAACAACTCGACTCAGAATTGCCCGAAACAGATAGCTGTTTCCCTAAACATTTACATTAAACAGGTAGCTGTTTCCCCGAACAGATAGCTGTTTCCCTGAACAGATAGCTCCGATCTTATCCGATACTCGCGTGATCTCCTCACATATACCAATTGTTAACTGCAAACGCTCGCGACCTTGAAGGACATCCAAGAATCCCACGCATCTGCAATGAGCTTAAAAAATTTATTTAATACCCATGACCTTGAGAATTGTAATAAATGAATTAACACCTTGACTCGGTCAAGAATTGCTTGGTACGTAAAGCCCAGACACATGAGTCATGCAATTTGAGGGTCCTACTCCAGAGGTTAATGAACTAATTGCGCGCCCTTCAGCATTTCCTGCCACGTGACCTTTAAATTTCCCATCAAATTAGCACATGACTTGGTGCCCTTGAAAATTACCTATCACACATGACCTTGACTCAGCCAAATTCCGAGATTTGCTCGATGACCTTTAACATTTCCTGGCCTTGAAGACTTTGATACAGGGACCGTGACCTTGAAAACTGTTGACGTAGGGAATGTGAGTCCTCATACCTTGAAGAATATACGCAGGCAGCGTCTACAGTGAGCCCTTTGAAAACCTTGACATAAGTAATGTGACCGTGTGCTTGGACGCAGGTAATGTGAGCACCACGAAACCTTCAATGTGGATAATCAGTACGACCTTGACCTTGAAAACCAATCTAGTAAGTGTTCTAGTGACTTTTTCAAATCTAGTTACTTCAGTGACATTGAGGAATATACTTCTATGCATGGAACGTGTGTCCTTGAAGCGGAGGGCGCGTACGTGCACGGATGATCTTGAAGAATATGCAAGTAATATGAGGGACCTTGACCTTAAGAAAGCATTGACCTTGAAGCGGGGTGTATGTGTGTGTACGTAAAGAACTTAACCTTGGCATTGAGAGCGACCTTGAATCGGGGATCTTGAAGACTCAATAGTGATACCAACCAGCAGGCAATCTTTCTGGTGGCTTTTTACAAATGTGGTGACAAATCCAATGACAAAAGTGGGACAGGATCACCCTTGCATATCTTCTTCTATTTTGTCTTAAGGTTCGAACAGCTAATTACAAAATATTTTGATCTCACACAAACAAATTGCTCGTGCCACTTGCGGTGTACCTCGCTTACTCCGTAAAACATGTTTTTGCGGAATTAAATATTATGACAGTACCATCTTTGAACATCTTAACTCCTCACTACGCAGCTATAAAGGCATATAGTTCACTGTCATCAACTCTAAAATGTATTAAAGAATGTATTAACTTTGAGCAAACGGTTCAACAACTCCTTATTTCACAATGTTTATACAATGTTAGCGATTATTTAAATACTTAAGTGTAACATAACATTCACGCCATTTCCTTGCGGGGTAGGTAAAACAACCCCTGCCTCGTTTATTTTGAAATCTTCCTCCACTCTTTCCTATCCCTGCATTCATCCGTGGCTTCTGCAGAGTTCATACATTGTCTTTATTTTTAAAACTCCTGGTCTTTCTTCCTTTTATCATACATTCTACTGCATTCAGCTAAGTTTTACGCAGCCTACCAGGTCCGGCCTTACCTCTGACTTCACCTACGTAAATTAGCTAATGTTTCGTTGTTCATTCTTGCGATGGGACCAAACCAACGTAGTATATTACTTTTATACCTATCTGTCATCGTCTTTTCTTCGCCACACTCCTTCATAATACTCATTCGTCACCTTATCCCTTCTCGTTTTACCGCATAACCTTGTCAGGAATCTCATTTCCACGACATTTATTGTACTTTCGTGCTTTTTTTGACGTACCCATGTCTCACTTCTACACAGTACTAACGGGACAATCACGCCATTATAGATTGTTAGTTTTGCAGCTACGCTCATGCTTTCGTTTTTCATTATCGTCCATGTACTTCCAATCATTTTCCTTCCAGAATTGACTCGTCGTCCAATCTCACCATCCATTGTAGTCAACATTCTACACAGATATACCAACTAATACACTTGTTCCACGATTTTATGATGCAGGGCAAATACTCTCCTTTCCACCTTTCCGATTGAAAACCACATTCTTTGTTTTGTTCAAGTTTGCCTTTTGGTCCATAGTAGAAGGGATTCCGTTGAGGACGTGACGTGATAATTAATTAAAAGTGGTAGGTTAAGGCATGGGGGGGCTGTGGTAGGGGTGAGGGTGGGGTTGACTTTTTTTGGGAGGCCATCGTCAACCCCTTTATGGCATTCTTGCCCCTAATTAGGGCCTTTTTGGCAGCCCAATTCTGGGGCTAGGGGTGGTCACGTGACCCGATCAAAGTCCAATTATTTTAATTATGACTCATAATTTTGTTATTACCCGGTTGGAAGCAACAATTTACAACTGCAGCAACGATGCTTATTATTCTGGAAACGATATGCACAACCATCTGACCGACTGTTTAATATTAATAGAAAATAGTAAAAATTACTTCCAAAATGCACCAATGTACTCTGTACGTATCCCAAAAATGTGGACAAAATTAACAGCACTTTACAAAATAGGTGCTGCTTGGTTTTTAATAATATGCTGCAATTTGTGTACAGGGGAAACGGAAATACAAGAAAGTTGACTGGGCTCCAATTAAAACTAAAAGAAAACTTTAAGTAGCGATCCAAGTTAATAGATTATGTAATTTCTGCATTTGGCTTTAATTGCCTGTTTATAAACTACATAGAGATTGTGGAAGAAGAAAGAAAAAAGACGATATACGTATTATACAGCAATGTTTTATTAAAGCTGTGGAGGCCTACTTCTCGAGCTCTACAAAACAACAACACTGTTTTCTACAATACCGGAAGCAGTTGACGTAAAGGAAAATGGGCTCGTTAAAACAAGCAATGTAATGCTCCAGGTTTTAAGAGAAAGAATATAACAAACAAACTAAAACCCTACTATCTACCTCCATTCAAAGCTTATGTACTATCTACAAAGAAGCGTAAGTTGGAGTTGGAAGAAATAGCTTTAAAGAAACGAAAATAGCATATATAGAACAGACTAACAGCGTAAAAGAAGACTACAGTAGTCTATTATAAAAAGAACAACAAATATTATAGTTTAGGGACAATATAATTAAATATTTTAAGACATCTTGGAAGAATCTGAACACGTTTGGGACTTACAATATTTATGTTTATGCTATTAATAAAAAAAGGCAATATCCTACCGTGGAAGTTCTGACAGAAACGGGTGGTTCCAAAGCTGTTTACATTAAAAATACATTTTTAAAACCAGATAAAGATGCCCTTACAAGAGATGGTTTTATTTTTATTCCTTATAATGGTATGGATACAATACCTTAACAACACTGGAACCATTTGTTACGTTTAAGAACTAATGGAATTAGCACGTTTAATGGGCATTATTTTGCTAAGATAGGAGACGTTGCGGTGCCTTCAAAAACATTAGAAAATACAGAAAATGTAAATTTGTCCGCAACAAGACATGAAGCAAATTTCTGTGCGAGAAATTAAAGGATTATAAAAGGTAGAGACTATAGGAAATTGGTGCAGTTATTCTAGGGTACAGAATTAGTTATAATAGGTATTAAAACCGATAACCACAACAAAATAAATTGCATTATATATTACAACGAAAACATATATATGTATATATATATATATATATATATATATATATATATATATATATATATATATATATATATATATATATATATATATATATATACATATAATATATATATATATATATATATATATATATATTATTAGCCAGAAAGAAATTGGAAGAACACAGTATAGGTTTAAATTATAAAGTTAAAATTAAATTGGATGTACTAAAGCGTACGCCTATACCCAAAGAAAGAATTGTATTTTGTGTGTAAAAATGTTACCTATTTTTATGTAAAATAAAAGTTATGTAAAACTTGTTTATTTGTTTTCATTTAAATTATATTGGAGGAATGGGTGCAAAATGGCCTAAGAATTTAATTGTGACTCATAACTGGTCGAATTAAAAACAAAATGCCGGAGAAAATTTAATTATGACTCGTATAATTAAAATAAAAATAAGGGAGTTCGTAACAGAGGGGCGAAGAGTCGAGAACCAGTTTCGGAGTCCTAAACGTGTCTTGTGAGATAGCATGAAGGCCCACTTCGAATACAATTTCAAATTTCCCACCAGTTACAAAAACAAAACAATCTTATTAGAATTTCAAATTTCCCGCCAAAACAAAAACTGCCGATAACAAAATGGACGTCAAACAAAATCGCCGACAAAACAAAAATAATTTAAAATTAAAACTAAAAGGGTGGTGGCACAATTTGACTATAGCTCATAATTAAAAACAAAACGGCGGGGAATTTAATTATGAGTCATAATTAAATTAATTGGGCTTTTGACCGGGTCGCGTGACCACTCCCTCACCCCTAACTCGAGGGTTGGGCTGCCAAACCAATTCTTAATACTCCACCCCACACCCTTAACCCAGGGTTGGGCTGCCAAAAAGGATCTTAATACTGCCAAATGTCCCTAATTATGGGTAAAAATGCCATAGAGGGGTTGAAAATGGCGCCCGAAAAGAAGCCAACTCCACCCTCACCCCCACCACAGCCCCCAACTCCGTACCTCAACACATTTAATTAATTATGATGTCACGTCTACAATGGAACCCCTTGTACTATCCATACTCTTACAGACTATATTAAACTTCCTCAGAGTAGTTTGTAGCTCACCCGCATTCTCACTTAATAAGGCTGTGTCATTTCCTTTAAAACAGAACTCTTACATTTACGTCACCTACCCTTCCACCATTTGTATCGGTATACGATTGCCTAACACATTTATCCATGTATAGCCAAACGCATTATGTGTATGGGTAGAAACAGGGGTTTTACAGTTTTGGACATCATTTCAGCGCAAAGATGCCAAAACAGTTTATCTACTCAGAAATTTCGTGTCGGAAACTTATCAACAGATTGCCTCGTTAGGTTGGAAAAAGGTTTTATGGTTTTAAACCACTTGTTATCGTTTGAGAGTAAAGGTGCTTAAAAAAATTTATTTATTCAACAATTTTGTTGGGAAAGCGGCCAAACGCATTGCTTCGATAAGCAAGAACGACCTTTTATGATTTTAGTACGGTGGTAGTTATTTTGGGACACAGCCTAGAAACTTTATTTATATACCAATTACCTGAGCGGAACAGCCAAACGCATTACCTGGTTGGGAAAAACTAAATATTATGAGTGTTATGAGTGTTTGTCATCATTTGGAAATATAAATCACCCAACAGTATATTTACTCACCAACATTGTTAAAGAAACTGCCAAACATATTGCCTCGATGGATAGAAACGACACTTATAGTTTTAGGGCGTTAGTTATCATTTGAGGTCAAAGCTGCCCTAAAGTTTTATTGACTAAGTTCGTTGGAGAAACAGTTACACGAACTGCATTTATTGGCATGAACAAACGCTTATGGTGTTAGTCATGATTTGGAGTCAGTGGTGCCAAAAAACCTTATATACAAACTTCGCTGGATAAACGACCCATCGTGCTGCGTGGATCGGTGGCAGCAAAATCTTATGGTGCTGTATTTGGGACCAAAATTTTCACCAATTTCGTTGGGAAAACGGTTACACGCACTGTATCTACATACAATAACAAGCTATTAAGGCGTTGGTGATAATTTGATGCCAAGCATTTTTACTTATACACTGATCTCGTTGAAAAACTGGCCAAACGTATTATCTGGGTATGAAAATACTGAATATTGTAGTGTACAGTGTGGGGCAACATTTGAAACCATAAGCGTTCAAAAAATAAACAATTATTCACCAATTTCGTTGTGTAAACGACCAAACACATCGGCTTGAGGAGCAAGAAGGAACTTTTATGGATTTTATGTGTATTTTGAAAATGTTTTACTTCATGGCGTTTATTTTACTTTACTATTTGTAAATGTACGAAATAAAAAATGCCATTTTCTCATTGTTTTAAACTGAAATCTATAACCCACCCACTTCCTGCCTGTTGTTAAATTGATCTTTTTGATTTTTAATGTAGATCAATGTTACTTAATTTTTTATATGCCACGGCTAATAATTCAGCGAAATGAGAAATCTCTTTACTCTACAGGACCTCTGGGGTGTTTTAATGCATTTATAATCACAATAAAATCTTAATACGTTTATTCAAAACAACAGACAAAACAATTTTATATCCTCATTACAAAAAAAAACAGGATGCGTGAACACCGGTTTAACGCTACTACTAAATATCCAATCGCAGGCTGACGTAATAATCCTCTATATACCAATTGAACTCAACAATGAAAACACGCTTATTGGATTATTATGTCACCTTTTTAATTATTAAGCGTTAAATAAAATACATGCAAAAACTTGTCTAAGCTCGCGATCTTCCTTCTTCGCTTAAGCAAATAAAGGATGGCTACTACCTGTATTGTTGCCTGGATATGATTCTTAATTTCTAGCAAACCAAAGCCAGTTGATACTACAAATGCTTTTTGTAGCAGGCGTAGATTGCCGTTTACTTCTCAATGAGAAATGCCACTTACTAAAATTTATATACATTGCACTTACGAATCTTTACAGCGTAACTATTTTACAGCGTTTAAATTTACTGTAACACTTTTATGGCCGTGATTTATAATTGTTTACGGATGATCTGCAACACTTACTTGTGCTTGAAGGATTGACCAGCGTTCACTCTTAGACACTGTCAACCACCGACTATTCTTTCGCGCCGTTGTTAGCGGCTCTTTCTCTGAGCACACGTACTTAATCTATGTAACTTAATACTACAATATACAAGGTAATTTTCATAAAGCATTTTATACAGGGTACTGCAGAGTAATAAATCTCTTATACTAAATTAAATAATATTACATTTCTAAGCTCATTCACGAGGTATTACAAATCTTTCTTTGTACAAGAAATTATGATCAACTTCGCTTTTATTTATTTATACACTATACACTAATCTCTGGATAGGAAAAGACTAAATTGTATAGTGTACAGTATATGGCAACATTTGAGACCATAGGTGCATTTGGATCCAAAAAACATTAATGTTTTATCAATTTTGTTGAGCAAACGGCCAAATAAACTGCCTCAGTGGAAAATAACTAAATATGATAGTTCTATGGTGTTGGTCACCGTTTGAGACCAACCTACAAACTTTATTTACATTCCAATTTTGTTACGAAAACGGTTAAATGTATTGCTTTGATCTACAAAAATTAAACCTTACAGTTTTATTGCTGTTTATCACTTCTGGATTTCAGGCGTATTTTTAAAAGAATAACTTTATGGTTTAATTACTTACTGATATCGCTACTTTGGGTGACTAATACAATTTTGGCTTGATTCACTTTTTTGTATTGATTGCAAGCTGATAATTGGATAACAATGAAGCTTTCACCAATTTAACCAGTTTTTAGCATTAAATCAAAATTTCATAAGCTTAATTCATTTTAGAAAGTTAGCAAGACTAAAGAAATTTCTGGATTTTACGCGTATTTGGAAAATGTCTCAAGTACACGTTATGAAGTTAAGATTCCTCTAAATGAATTAATTTCTTATTTTACTTTACTTGCAGACTATCTGGTAAGTTCTCGAATATTTTCCTTGACTGTAAATTCAAAATTTGATCTAACTTATACCTTTGTTACTATATTTAATCTTAATTATTAGTAGGCAATTAAAGTCGGGAGGGCTAAAAGTGTCATTAGCGTTATTTATTATTACGCTTCAATTAAATAAAAGTGGAATTTAAAAAATAGAAACGTTAAGTTATCACAATTTAACAATAATAAGACAAATTTGATAAATAAATATTAAATTAAATAAATAAACAACTAACTCTAACTCGGAAACATAAATTAAAAATAATTAAATCATTTAGTCCCGAATAAATAACAGAAAGTACGGCACGTAGCACACTCTGTATTATTTATATCTTTTTTAACTCTGTCTATATTTCTACTTCTTACTTCCTTACGTGTCGGGGCAGTAGACAAATAACTGTCCGGTAGTAGGACGATACCGTTAGTAGGGAATGGTACATCGCCGGGCACGATTTAGCGGGTAACCGGTCTGCCCGCTATGTTATTACTCAAGAAAATAATAGAACTGCCTCGAATCGACCTGTCTAAAAGGGGCGGTCAAGGTCGAAACAGACAGGCCCCGTTGCTGACGACTGTGCAAGGAATGAATGACGAGTCGGTACGTGAATGTTGGAGGCATGCATGGTAAGGAATTTGAAATTGCGAATGTAATGTACGAAAGGCAGCTTGATGTTCTGTGTATATCGGAGTCAAAGCGCAAAAGAAAGGATGCTGTGGAGATGGAGTATGGCAGCCTAGTACTATGGTCAGGAGTTGACTGAAGTGCATGGCGCAAAAGGAATTGGGGTAAGTGAAAGAGTGAAAAGATGTGTTAAACTGTACGAATTGGTATCTCACCGGGTAATGTGGGTTAGAACGAAAGTGGAGTTTCGAAGAATTTTTCTTATTGCATGCTATGTACCGGTGAATCGAGAAAGAGACTAGAAGTGTTAGAAATTCTGTAATGATGTAGAGAACGTGTTGAACGTATGTAAGCCAAACGGAGACCAAAGGGTCAATGAGAATGGTGAACGCCTGGTGATCATCTGTGTGAAAAGAATCCTGTTTGTATCTAATACGTGGTTTAAACATAAACATGTGCGTATGTATACATGGCAAAAAGATGAATCTAAAAATATGATTGACTTGATAGTGTGTCATGAACGACTTAGAAACCTGGTGAAAGTAATACGCGCATCGGAGTGTGGATCGGACCACTTGTTGGTTGTATCGAGAGTGTGTTTAGGGCAAAAGTAGGTCTGGAGAAGGAAAGCAAACGTAGTGCAAACGTCCAGAATTAGGATAGACAAACTAGTAGATAATGGTGCGAAAATGAAATACGCAGATGCTGTGAATCGATAAAAAAGACAGTATGTAAGAAAAAAGATGCGTACATGGCAATGATTGCTGCAAATAATGAGACTGAGAAAAAGCTATTGTATGACATGTACAGATTAAGAAACAAAGAAGCGAAAGAGCCATGGTGACGTAAATGTACGAGATCTGGTGTATGCAGATGACACAGTCTTATTAAGTGACAGTGCGGATGAGCTACATATTGCACTGAGGAAGTTTGATACAGTTTGTGACATCATGGACCTAAAGGTAAACGTGAACAAAACTAAGATTGTGGTGTTCAATCGGAAAGGTGGAAAGGAGAGTAGAGTATTTATTCTGCAAGATGAAATTGTGGAACAAGTGGACGAGTTGGTATATCTGGGTAGAATGTTTACTGCAGATGGTACAATGGATGGCAAAATTGGACGAAGAGTCAATGCTGGAAGGAAAGTGATTGAAAGTATGTGTACCATAATGAGAAACGAAAGCATGAGCCTAGCTACGATACGAGCAATCTACAATGGTGTGTTTGTCCCGTCAGTACTGTATGGAAGTGAGACATGGTATGTCAAAGAAAGCACGACAGAAAAATAAATTCCGTGGGTATGAGATTCCTGAGAAGCGCATGTAGTAAAACGACAAGGGATAAGATAAAGAATGAGTAATTATGGCGGAGTGTGTTGAGGAAAAGACGATGATGGATGGATATAAAAGTAGTACATTACGTTGGTTTGGTCACAATAAATGAACAACGCAAGGTTAAAGAAGCAAATATATGTGGGTGACGTTATAGGTAAGGCCGGGCTTGGTAGGTCGCGTTAAACTAGTTTGAGTGTAAGAAGAATGTATGATAAAAGAAAGAACGATAAGGAGTTTTAAAAATAAAAGGACATGTCGGAGACAATCTATGAATTTTGCGCAAGCTAGGGAGGTATGCAGGGATAGGGAAGCATGGAGAAAGAGTGTGACCGAAAAATAAATAAGAGGCAGGAACTTTTTTTTGTACTAGATACGCTGTTTATTTATTTATACATTAATATGGTTGGAAAACAGCTCAAATGCATAGCCTGGATGGGAAAATACTACATGTTATAGTGAACTGTGTAGGGCAATATTTGAGACCAGTAGTAGTGGGACACCTTGGCCGCCATCTTGGATTTTGACGTCACAAGGATGCCCCACGTGGGAGACCATATTTTCCACCCTTATTTTTTATGGTTTCTCTTCGGAGGCCTTTTTCAACCCCTAATTATTTTTGTTTTTACTCGCTCACGTGGGGGGCCGTATTTTCCACCCCTATGGTTTCATTTCGGAGGCTTCTTTTAACCCCTTTTTATCCCTAATTATGGTTTCTCACGTGTGAGACCGTATTTTCCACCCCTACGGTTTCTTTTCGGGGGCCTTTCTCAACCCTTTTCATCCCTAATTATTTTTGTTTTATACTCGCCCACGTGTAGGATGTGTTTTTTTCACCCCTATTTTATGGCCGCCCACGTGTAGGACGTGTTTTTCTACCCCTATGGTTTCTTTTCGGAGGCCTTTTTAACCCCTTGATGGAATGTTTACCCTAATTACCGCCTCTTTGGCAGTTTAGCCCCTAGAAGGTAGGCAAATGCGTGCGCGTACAATGTTCTAATAAGGAAGCCTAACGCTAGCTTGTAAGCCACGTGTAGGGCTTCGCAACTTGTTCTCGGGCCTTCGCCCCCTGGCTGGAGATGGTATGGGGACCCTAACCTTATAAAATAAGCGTAGAGCTTAGCCCCTATCGTGGGCCCCCTTGGTGCAATTGTATGCGGGTTCTAACTTAATGTTACAGTTGTAGGCCTTCGCCCCGTCATAAAAGATTTGTGTTCTAATAAGGTGGTCCTAGCCTTGTAAGACAGGACTTGTATGAGGCTCTGCGCCCTGGACCCTTAGAATTAAAATTGATTTTAGCGCCATTTAGTGGCGTATAGACTAATGAACATTCTCTATAATAGAAGTTAATCATGCACACCTCTCTCCTGCTCTATCTCGTTTCTTTCTCTCCCTCTCTCCCTTTCGGTTTTTTTTAATACTCAAACAAATCAATTAATTAATTAATCAATCAATCTCAAACAAATCATGCTCGATCAAATCAACCAGATCAATCTCAATCAATCAACCGAAATTATGTCTTACAGTTTGCGGAAACCAGATTACAGCTCAAAACTGAATACATTAAAGTCTAATTAAATATGACGTGAAATAATAATTAATTTCTACCTTAATGCAATGATATTTTATATATAGGCAGATTCTCTCTTTCTAAACAGGCACCACCTATACATTCGGAAAATTATGTCTGATTTATTTGCATGTTCAATTACATACACATAAAAATTGTTTCATAGAAACGTGTTCATTAACAGTTATAAAAAACCGCATAAAAAAGGCTGGAAGTAATAATTACTTATATATAACATAGAGTTAAATTAAATTAACATATTTTTAAGAATATGAAACTGATATAATGGAAATAAAAAGTAAAAGGTTTTAATGGTTTTATTGTTATACGCGAATTAACAATAACTACAAGTTTAAAAACCACGAGTACTTATCAAATATTTGTAGACCTGATCTTATGACGTCATCGTATAAGAGTAATACATTTTAAAAATCTTTATCGACATTTTGTTAGCAATATCAAGTAAAAAGCATATATATTAAAAATAATACGTTTACCTTAGAAGTGTTTTTTCTTTCAGTTGTTTTAATAATAACCATATGTTGAACTGAAATGTTTTTTATACAACGTATCCACATGTAGTCTCACTAAACACGTTTTATGAATGGTTGGATATAAACTGGCTATTACATTCCGATCATTAACTAATTTAGAAAGTAATACACAAAACCTGATTACTGCTACTGGTATTTAGCAATTGTATTGTACTTATAAAATTTACACTCAAAACACTTAGAAATATTTCAAAAATTTTGCTAATGCAAAGTTACTTTAAATAATTGAATCTTGAGATTACATAAACTATTGTATACTCAACTACGCGCACGCACGCACACGCACACGCACACACACGCACGCACGCACGCACCCACACACACACACACACACACACACACACACAAATGTACTTCACGTTATATGGATTTTTATCAGTTGAGATTAATAGCAATGTTAACTAAACGCTTTAAAATTTCTAATCTGAAATAAGAGTGACGTAATGTAATTTTATTTGAAATTTCATAGAGAGCATCACCATCGTCGAGATTTTGAGATACAATCACCTCATCGTCTTCACCTTGAACGATTATATTGTAACAACCTACAAAGCAGCTAATAACCCCTAACAGTTTTTATCAGACACTATTATTATTACATGGACATGAGGTTATCCCTAAATTAACTGGTTTCAGCACGGCTCTGGAAATGCTGAACACTCTTCAAATCTTTCAGTTCGTTCTCAGAAGCTGTACCGTATTCATTTCCTTCAATTTTATCTGCATTCTGCTTCGAGACTGTAGTACGTTTTCTAATACATAAACAGAATCCTCAATATTGTGATACGTGTAGCAACAAAACACGTTAGCTAGCTAGTTTCACCTCTGTATTATTTTACATGCAAGCCTGACCTTATCATAAATTCATCTGTCAAAAAGCTAATTAAACATAGCTCCACGGACTGGACATAGCAAGCAGCGTTTCCAATTATGGTTTTTTAGTCATCGCAATATTGCCTACAACTACATACAATCGACTACCATTGTTTTAGCACGAGGAGCAAACGAAAAAAGATACAAACACGAAAACACGCTAACGCAAAAACACGCAAACACGAAAACACACAAACGAAAACACGCTAACGCAGAAACACGCAAACACGAAAACATACAAACGAGAACATGCTAACACGAAAATACGCAAACACAAAAACATTCAAACACGAAAACACGCAAACGCGAAAACACACAAACGAAAACATGCTAACGCTAGAACACACAAACGCAAACACGCAAACGCGAAAACATGCAAACACAAAAACACGCAAACACAAAAACACGCAAAGACGAAAACACGCAAACGAAAACACGCTAACACGCTAACGCAAAAACACACAAACGAAAAACACGAAAACACGCTAACACGAAAACATACAAACACGAAACACACAAAACGAAAACACGCACACACAGAACGAAAACACGCTAACACGAAAACACGCTAACGCAAAAACACGCTAAAGCAGAAACACACAAACACGAAAACACACAAATGAGAACACACTAACGCAAAAACACGCAAACAGGAAAACACACAAACGAAGACACGCTAACACGAAAACCCGCTAACACGAAAACACGCTAACACGAAAATACGCAAACGCGAAAACATACAAACACGAAAACACGCAAACGCGAAAACATACAAACACGAAAACACGCGATCACAAAAAAACACGCAAACACGAAAACACGCTAACGCGAAAACACGTAAAACGAAAACACGCAAATACGAAAACACGCCAGCGAAAAAGACGCTAACGCGAAAACTCGTAAAGATGCAAACATGAATCAAGACGGGGAGCACCGTTAGGAAAAAAGATTATTAACAAAATTGAAGGAAAGCTTAGCGTTTGAAAATATATTATTATTATAAACAACAATACATCATTTTTACTTAATAACAACGTTTATCGGTCTTCTTCTTCTTCTTGAACCGTGATTCGTCGCCATCATCATCATGGTTTTGAGATTCGTCCTTCTCCTCACCTCATCGCTCTTCTTCCTCTTCTGTGAATCATCACCATCACCTTGGATGTGAGATACATTCAGCTCATCCACGTCATCGTTTCCATCATTATCTTGAACGGTTATGTTGTAATAGTTTATTAACAAGTCAGTAAAATCTCTAATGTCCGCTGATCTTGGCTCATAACCAGGAGAATACATCATAATAATGCTCACTCAATGACAGTTACACTTTAAAGAGCAAAACACACGAGAAACGAGAACGCTGCTAGCCTAGGGTCTTGTGCGCTGGCGCGCTCGTCAATGTTCGGGTAGAATCGGTTATCTTCGGGGAAAGTTTGAAGTATTGACCTAACCATACTCTAATATCTTCCCTAGGGGCATGTTTATAAATCTAAACTCCTTTTTTATAGCTGAGGTATTTTGTCCTAAAACGGCAGCTTGCGGGCCATATAATAATAATAGTGTCTGATAAAAACTGTTAGGGGTTATTAGCTGCTTTATAGGTTGTTACAATATAATCATTCAAGGTGAAGACGATGAGATGGATGTATCTCAAAATATCGATGATGGTGATGCTCTATGAAATTTCAAGTAAATTAGATTACGTCACTTTTATTTCAGATTAGAAATTTTAAATCGTTTAGTTAGCATTGCTATTAATCTCAACTGATAAAAATCCATATAACGTGGAGGACATGTGTGTGTGTGTGTGTGTGTGTGTGTGTGTGTGTGTGTGTGCGCGCGTGTGTGTGCGTGTGCGTGTGCGTGTGCGTGTGTGTGTGCGTGTGCGTGTCGTGTGTGTGCTGTGCGTGTGCGTGTGCGTGTGCGTGTGCGTGTGCTGTGCTGTGCGTGTGCGTGTGTGTGCGTGTGCGTGTGCGTGTGCGTGTGCGTGTGCGTGTGTGTGTGCTGTGTGTGCTGTGTGCGTGTGCTGTGCGTTGCGTGTGCGTGTGCGTGTGCTGTGGTATGTGCATAATTGAGTATACAGATAAATCATGATTGCTTAGAAAAAGAAAATATATTTAAACATGAGAGTAATGCATTCCATAACAATAGTTTATGTAATCTCAAGATTCAAATTATTTAAAAGTAATTTTACGTTAGCAAAATTTTTAAAATAATTGTACTTTGAATGTAAATTTATAAGTACAATATAATTGCTAAATACGAGTAGCAGTAATCAGGTTTTGTGTATTACTTTCTAAATTAGTTAATGATCGGAATGTAATAGCCAGTTTATATCCAACCATTCATAAAACGTGTTTAGTGAGACTACAGTGGATACGTTGTATAAAAAATATTTCAGTTCAACATATGTTTATAATTAGAATAACTGAAGGAAAAAAAACACTTGTAAAGGTAAAGTATTATTTTTAATATATATATATATATATATATATATATATATATAGATATATAGTGTATGGGTGTGTGTTTTTACTTGATATTGCTAGCAAAAATGTCGATAAAGATTTTTAAAATGTATTATTACTCTTATATGATGACGTCATAAAATCAGATCTACAAATAGTTGGTACGAATTCGTGGATTTTAAACTTGTAGTTATTCTTAATTCGCTTATAATAATAAAACCATTAAAACCTTTTGCCTTTTATTTCCATTATATCAATTTGGTATTCTTAAAAACATGTTAATTTAATTTAACTCTATGTTATATATAAGTAATTATTACTTTCCAGTCCTTTTAATGAGGTTTTTATAACTATTAATGAATACGTTTCTATGAAACGATTTTGTGTGTATGTAATTGAAGGTGCAAATAAATCAGACATAATTTTCCGAATGTGTAGGTGGTGCTTGTTTAGAAAGAGAGAATCTGCCTGTATATAAAGCATCATTCCATTAGGGTAGAAATTATTTATTTTTTCACGTCATATTTAATTAGACTTTAATCTATTCAGTTTTGAGCTGTAATTTGGTTTCCGCAAACTGTAAGACATAATTTCGGTTGATTGATTGAGATTGATCTGGTTGATTCGATCGAGCATGATTTGTTTGAGATTGATTGATTAATTAATTAATTGATTTGTTTGTGTTAAAAAAAATCCGAAAGAGAGAGAGGGAGAGTGAGAAACGAGATAGAGCAAGAGAGAGGTGTACATGATCAACTGCTATTATAGAAAATGTTCATTAGTCTATACGCGCTAAAATCAATTTTAACTCGAAGGGGCTAGGGCGCAGACCCTGATACAAGTCCTGTCTTGCAAGGCTAGGACAACCTTATTAGAATACAACTTTTTTATGACGGGGCGAAGGTCTACAACTGTAAGATTAAGTGAGAACCCACATACAATTGCATCAAGGGGGCTACGATATGGGCTAAGCTCTACACTTGTCTTATAAGGTTAGGGTCCCCATACCATCTCCAGCCAGGGGGCGAAGGCCCGAAAACAAGTTACGAAGCCCTACACGTGTCTTACAAGCTAGCGTTAGGCCTCCTTATTAGAACATTGTACGCGCACGCATTTGCCTACCTTCCAGGGGCTAAACTGCCAAAGAGGCGGTAATTAGGGTAAAAATTCCATCAAGGGGTTAAAAAGGCCTCCGAAAAAAAACCATAGTGGTAGAAAAAACGCGCCCTACACGTGGGCGGCCATAAAATAGGGGTGAAAAAAACACGTCCTACACGTGGGCGAGTAAAAAACAAAAATAATTAGGGTTGAGAAAGACCCCCGAAAAGAAACCATAGGGGTGGAAAATACGGTCTCACACGTGAACAACCATAATTAGGGATGAAAAGGGGTTAAAAAAGCCTCCGAAAAGAAACCATAGGGGTAGTCCCCCACGTGAGCGAGTAAAAACAAAAATAATTAGGGATTGAAAAAGGCCTCCGAAAAGAAACCATAAAAAATAAGGGTGGAAAATATGGTCTCCCACGTGGGGCATCCTTGTGACGTCAATTTCAAGATGGCGGCCAAGGTGTCCCACTACTACTGAGACCATTAGTATTTGGATCCAAGGATGCCTGAAAACTTTATATCAATTGAGCAAACGGCCAAACGAATTGCCTCGAATGAAAAGAACTAAATATTATAGTTCTATGATGTTGGTCACCAACTGGGACCAAAGATACCTGCAAACTTTATTTAAACACCAATTTCGTTACGAAAACGGCTAAATGAATTTCTTTGATCCACAAGAACTAAATGTTACTGTTTTATTGCTGTCTATAACTACTTGACTTTAGGAGTATTTTTAAATTGTTTTGATTGCGAACTGATAAATTTGATAACAATTAAGTTTTCACTAATTTAACCTGTTTTTGGCGTTAAATTAAAATTTCACAAGCCTAATCAATTTTAAAAACTGAAAATTAGCAAGACTAGAGACTTTTTTGGATTTTACGCGTATTTTCAGAATGTTTTACTTCATGCTGTTCAAAGTATGGGTTTTTCAGTTAAGCCTTCTTTAAATGAATCATTTTTTCACTTTATTTTACTATCTGTAAATGTACGTAATTAAAAAACTCCATTTTCTCATCGTTTTGTAGTTAAATTTTTCTTTTGTACAATAGAATTATGATCAGCTACGCAGTTTAAAAATGCATTACACACTCTTTAAAATTAACTTCATAATTTACTCATAATACTTATAAGAAACTGAATTGGTGTTCAAAAATATAATTGCATCGCAATGAATTTAATAATTCTACAATTTAAGGAATTTTTTTGTGGTAATCGTAATTTTAATTGAAGCTAAGTATACATGTAAGGATAATATTTCTAAGCATTTTTAAATGAAAAATAATACTCTGTAGAAATAAACTGCACCTATTATTTACTTTCCCGTCAGCCGACATCGTTGGCAATAAAAAGCTAGTATCTCGATATCGATTTTGAATGTTGTTTACGACTACATAATTAATACGTGTTGGACTAAAATAACATGTTGTAAAAGTCCAACCCTTGCTAAACCATTGATAGCAAAGAAGTGATGCAATCGTAAACATGTCGTCGTCATTGGTACGTGTACGTCATTTTTACGTTACATCAAATGTCAAAGTGTAACAGGGTTAAATCTATCCACTTATTTAATTTAGTCGCTATAGAACAAAATCAGAATTTGTCGAATTCAATTAGATTTCCATAACGATCTGATTGATAGTAAAGCGTATAATATGTAGAAAGTTTAAAACGTTTTCGATTACGCTTCTTTAGTAATAGACGTATCCCAAAAAGGGAGAAATTAGTAAGTGGCACCTTAGCTATTTTCCAGTTATTTTATCTCCTTTCTTCCTACGTTTTTCGCAAAACTACTCAGATATCCAGTCAAGCTTATAAAGCCGGTAAAAAGCATCGTAGCTCCTTATTCTGATTTAATGAGTTTAATGTCATTATCCCGCAATGATTTTCGCCGTTCGGTCCCCATCGGCGGCGTTTAAAGGCATTGGAAGTCGTTGAGGTGGAAGAAAACTCTAGCAGACGGTGCTATCCGAAGAGAAGAGTTCTCTTACGTCGTCCAGCATCTCCTTTTTGAACCCGTTTAAATTCAGAATACGTTCATATAAATTTCTGCTGACTTGGGTTCGACCTGCATCCTCTGTCTTCCTGATTGAACGGATGGGCCTGATAAACTGCCACGACCTGAAGCCGCTCGCACCGCGTTACCTTCGAATTTTATTTAAATTATCGTCTTAGCTTCTCATTACTGTTAGAAATTTCATCCATTCCCTAAATTAAAGTAAACTGTGTTTATTTTTTAACGTCTTAGAATAAGCTTTTTTTCCGAATCTGAAAGAGCCCGTCTGTAGAGATTGTAACGATATAAGAACTAATACTAAGTTATCCTAACAGAAATGAGATTTAAGGAAAACAACGATTCTCATTAAAGAAAACGGATGACGGATGAGTGATAGGAAACGAGACTGTGTTCAAATTCTATCGGATTTCGTATCCTTTAGTCTAAATTTCGTCGTATATCGGACAGTTGAGAGTCTTGCGGCAGTTTTCCACGCCATACACGCAGTGTTAATACTCTACGCGACAAGCTGAAGGGAATTCGAGAATACGGTTTGGTAGACGGCAGTTTGGCTTGTTTACAGCCTGCCTGGGGCAACCAATCCACCGCAAACCATTGTCTGTCCATGAGGGGCGATCCCGAGCTTTATCAAAAACTCCAAACACTATGCTGACGTCTGCACAGTAGGTATACTAATTTTACTGCCGATAAAAGGCGGCACGCATTAACGCCACCCTTACTTCTACATCCCTTTCTTTTTCTGCTATCGATGGGGTTTTTAAGTAACTGAAAAAGTGTTACTGTATACTGTTACGAGTGTCCTTAAGAGCATAAATGACATTGGTATAAATTAAACAAAAAACCCTATTATGTGTGAGTTAAGCAATATTATATTTTTTATTTTCGCATTCGTAAGGGAAAATTGCCGACAATGCGAAATCGTTTATTCGAGATTGTACCGCCATTAATTTTTTCTTTGTCTAAAAAGGTCTTCACAGATGAATTGTTATCATCCAAACCTTTTTAAGCACATCCTGTAGTAGTAAGGTTTAATAAATATATTTGTTAACTTGCAGTTTAATTGTGCATACACATTTACTTACCCGTAACATTAATAACTCAAAAAGCAATAAAAAGTTTTCTAACAAGGTAAATTTGACATCCTTAACACTTTCTTTAGTGATAAATCAAAATGTATCTAACTAAACATCAACTAATACTCCCTGACTAAATTACTTGCTTGATGAATGCTTAATATTAAAGTAATTGGAAGACCCATTTTTTCTGTGTAATTGGTATTTCCAAAAGAAAAGTCACCCCCGCAATAGTATAAATATTTACAACAGTTATACGTTTCAACAACTACTGCAGCAGTTGTCCCTAGTAAATGTGAAATATTACCAAACTGGAAGGCATGCTTTAACTTGTTCAAGACATCTGGTTACTTCAATCGGCATATGTTGCTAACACTAGTATCTATGCTACGTTGTGGGGTTACAATCAATACTTCTTATTTAGTAACAATAAGGCAGCATAAACAATTCAATGGAATGAACATAGAGTTATCAGTAATAATAATTAATCCCAAATTCTGCATTAGAAGCGTTTTCTAACTGTGGTCTCATATTAGTTGAGTTGATCGGTCAGTTTTTTGATTTTATAGAGCGACGTTTCGGAAGCGGACTCTGCTTCCATCAGGTGGTCTACTGCTCTCTCCTATGTATGCTCTGCTGCATTCGCATGGTGTGTTGTATACACAATTCTTGGAATTCTGGTCTTCATTGTGTGGTTTGGTTTTGGTTAGTATTCCCCTGAGCGTTCTTGTCGATTTGCGTATATTGTATTTGCTCCCTATGGTTCGTATTTTGTCCGAGGTGCCATGTATATATTGTATTGTCGCAGTGTATTACGGTTCTTTTTCGATTACCCATTCCCTGTTTAGGTTAGGTGTTAGATCGGGGTAGCCGTTTTAACGATGTCTTCTTCTTTCAGGTCCTCTTGTGTTGAGCATATTGTTTCAGTTCTTTACCACGCCTAACTTCACGCTTTTGTGGTGATTGGAGTTTTACTGTAGGTACTTACTCGTGTACGTAGGTTTCCTGTCTACAGTTATCGTGAATGTGTTGTCATTCCTGTGTAAAAGTACATCCAGAAATGCAGTTTTTGTTCCGACTCTAATTCCATTGTGAATTTTATGGAGTGTGCGCGGTTGTTTAGATGATCTATGAATTCATTCAGCTTATGCTTGCTGTGTTGCCCAACTACGAAGGTATTGTCCACGTATTTAAGCCACATCTTTGGTTTTTCCGTGAATTCGGATAACGCTTGATCTTCAAAGTGTTCCATGTGTATATTCCTCACTTTGGGTAATAGTGGGTAGCCCGTCGCCATCACAAACTCTTGCTGAAATAATTTCTCTTCTACTTCGAAGTATGTGGTTCTAATGCCAGAAGTTCCATTATTGTGTTTCAGAGTTTCACACGTTCGTCTAACGTTTCATGCTTTTCAAGCCTGTCCCTTATGACAGTTAGTGCTTTATCGGTAGGCACATTTGTTAATAAGCTCACGATGTCGAAGCTTACCAGTATTTCTTCGTGGTTAGGTTTGAAGTTTCTGATGGTTTCCACAAAGTGCTGCTTATTCTTGACCATATACTCGCCTTTCCCGATAAGGGTGTGATCGCGCCTAGCAAACAGTGTGCTAATGGGTGGCAAGTTGAATTTCTTGAGCTCACAATTGGTCTCAGAGGAATTCGTTCCTTGTGGAACTTGTACGGATGCCGAGGTTTGCTGTAGTGAGGCGTGAGTTTAGTTCTCTGGTAATTGGAAAACTCCCGCTTTTGTTTTCCCAGCGTCTGGTATATACGTCTTTCGAGTGATGGTGTAAGGTACCAAGATACCTTACTCCTGATGTTTTATACATTGTTAATTATTTGAAAGCATTTCGTTTTATTACACGCATATTACAATGTTTAATAATTAATAGTTATGCGGGAAAAGAGAATGGTAGGGGACTCGAGACCGAAAGACGCAAGAAGCGAAGAAACCGGCATTCTATTCTGACGCGGGCACGCTTGGCGTGAGATGCGAAGGCGGGATCGGTCTATTGTGTTTTTACTGTTTTTATCTTAAAGGGTGTTACTGTATATACATATTTACGTATAAAATAGTTTGTAAATTGGGTGATTTATTATCATTTTAACAGATCAGAAGTGAGATTGAATTCAAGTGCCTTTGTTGGTGTGATATCGGCGCTTTGTTTTAGGCAGGCGTCCCTGTGCCATTCGCATTCCTATGTGTGTGAAACGTAAAGGCGGAAGAAGTTTTCTTCAAAGGCGAGTTGGCAGGTATTTCCGGAAAAGGCGAAATATACTGTAACTACATGTTTAAAATTGATTATTTGGCGAAGATAAAAGTAAAGTACTCATTTAAAACCAGTTTAGCGAGTGCATGTTTACATTTAAGTGCAACAGGCTACAGGCTACAGGATAACGAACATTGTTGCTGGTTTTGTGTAAAGAGATGCTTTATATTAGGCATCAAACTAGCAAAGCGGAAATACCGGATAAAGTTACTGAATGCAAATCTTAAGCACTGTGGAAATATTTCAAGCGCTTTTAATTATATTGCAAGAATTTGTGTAATTATAGCTTTGTGGAGGCGTTCACAAACTGATTTAGCAGTATTGGGAATGATTGTAAACAACAATTACTAATCAGGTGAAATTATATAAGTACTGGATTGTAAGGGCGAACTGCAAATTGATTTAATAATTAAATTACAAATAATTAAACGTAATAATCAGAAGGAGTTCTCTATTACATTCAGGTGAAAAATTGTGCGATTGCTATTGATTGTAAAATATAAAGGCGTTTACAAATTGATTTAATAGTAATCTATATGAGCGATTAATGATTGTAAACATCTAAAAGGCGCGTTTGGCTCTATTTGTTTTCAATTGAAAATGTATGCAACTACAGGTTTATAAAGGCGAATTACAAATTGAATGTAATTATTAATATACGGGTGCACAACAAAAAAAATGAACTAGAGGCGGTTCTATTTGCTTTTCAGAAAATTTACATAATTGCAGTTTTGTAAGAAAGTTACAAATTTTGTAATCATTATCCGGGAGCGTAACTAAAAATTGTGGATAGAGTTAAAAGGCGACTCTAACCATTGGTCTCAGGTGCCATTTATGTACTTACCGAATTACAAAGGCGTTATATTTGATATTACGGAGCATCATTATACAGGGGCGTTACCAAAAAGTTGTAAATAAATTAAAAGGCGACTAATTATCGGTTATAGGTACACTATATGTACTTACTGATTCGTAAAGGCATTACCAGCTGACAGGGATTATCATAGTACATGAGTGTGACTAGAAATTGTACATAAAATTTAAGGGCGGTTTTTAAAAATCAGTTGAGGCGATACAATTTGTTGCAATATAGTAATACATAGGCGTGGTCAAGGCACGGTGTTTGTGTGAATTAAATTACGAGTTAATTATCAGGCGAGATTTACATCGTTGAGCGTAACCCATATTTGCCAATTATTGACAGGTGACGAAATGTCCGCCGCCGACGTTCTATTGATAGAGACGGACGAACATCTAACACCTTCTTCGAAAACGGATGGAGACGGGCGTCTGGCGGCAGTGGTGGCGCAACACCTGGTGGCGGAAAGGTTCGCCGACAGGATGTTAAGAGCGTTTCAGAGGCGTGCGTCCCTAGTATTGGGGGACCTGGCATTGGCCCCAAACCCCAGTCCGCAGTCGGTGGCAAGGGAGGCGAACGGGTGTAGAGTCAGGGTCGAGGCTGGCGAGAGGAGTAGAGCACCCCCCTCAAATGCGGCGTGGCATTTGACCATCTATAGATGGATCACTAGGCTAAATGCATGGCTGGTCTGCGAAGGAGAAAGTGCTGGAGAGCCAGGCGTAATTGGACGGCTCGGCGAATATGTGGTTCTACCGCCTAGATCGTGTTAACTATGAACGGGAGAAGTGGTGTAGTGTGCTGAAGAGGTCGTTGCCTTTATGCAATAATTTAGGTGCCATGATTGAGGAGCTGGCGAATAGGCGTAAACGGTCCAAGGAGACCATGACAGAATATTGTCGAGACAAGGTGGCGTTGTGTGCTCGAGTCGGCATCACAGTCGAGAATGCTGTCTCTTGGATCGTTCATGTACTACCAGAGGCTTACAAGACTAACGCACACGCGGCGAAATGCGCTACACCAGAGGCGCTGCACAACGATTTCCTGGCGAGACTATTGGGATTAACCAAAATGCTAGACAGTGCAGGCGGCCAAGTGCTGGCGTTAGGCGAGGCGTTATTTATTACCAAGGTTGATGGGATGCAGCTACCCATCAGGGCGTTGGTGACAGCTATAGGGCTCATAAAACTGCTTATTGGACAGGCGGCTCTCCAGGCACCAGGAGCCATGCTGGTGGTTAAGGACGACAAGGCGTTGCTGATTGATGGCGGCGACATCAGTGCATTTTAGGTCGACTTATTGTGGAGGCAGAAGAGCCTCAGTGCTATGAAGTTCGGTTGGCGACGAACTTCAAATGCGCACTAAGGTTCTCTTCAGTTGCGGTAGTTGTGGTAACCGGCAATCCGCAGGCGGGAGATTGAGGTTCAACGAAAGGCGTGTATGCACCAGGACGTACAATTACATACTGAGCGCATCCTATATTGAGGCGGATTGCCGCGAAATGTCAAATTTCAAACTCGTTAATCCAATGAGAGAAGGGTGTTAGTACATATGGACGACTTGCTTATATCGTCTGGTAGAGGACGGGTTAACTGTACATGACAAAGTGTTACAACGAGAGGGGGATACGGGCGTGAAACTGAGGTTGGACAAATGCTTACACTTAATGAAGAAGGAGGAGTATTCAGGTCACGAGGTTAGTGCCGATGGCGTTCGGCCAGGGAGGCGTCAAATAAGGGCGGTACAATCCTTCCCTACACTCACTAAAGTTTGCAGCGTGCGACAATTTATGGGACTAGATTATTATCTCAGGCGGTTGGTAAAATACTTCTCCCGCATAGCAAAACCTCTAACCGACCTAACCAAGAAGGAAGTGGCGTGGTCTTGGGGCGATCAACAGCAAGAAGCTTTTAACCAGCCCAAAGAGGCGTTGGCGCAGAGAGCATTTTTGGCATTGTATGACAGTAAGGTACAAACTGAGCTGCATATTGATGCTAGTAATTGGGGTTTAGGCGATTTGTTGGTACAGAGGCGAGAAGGCGAAGGCGCTGCTTGACGAGCAGAGAGTATTTCAGTCAAATCACTACCTTAACCGAACAGACGTAACATAGCTATGAACTTGAGGCTTTATCTGTGGTGGAGGGCGTTAGGCGTTTCAGAGTGTATCTGATTGGAGTGAAATTTAAGGTGGTGCCTTACTGTGTGGTGATAAGGGCGACTCTTTCGAAAAGAGATTTAGTTCCTCGAATATTTCGGTGGTTGCTGATTGTTTAGAAGTATGATCTGTAGGTGGCTTAAAGATGCAGCATGTCTGCATTATATCGAAACCCTATAGGCGAAAAACCACAGACCGCTTGTGTAGGTGTTAATGTGGTGCGACGGCGGAGTCTGATTGATTCCTTACAATGAAATTACAAGACCCTAGTGCGCAACAACTAATAACTGCGTTGGGTTCAGGCGTGGCGGAAAAGGACGTTAAGGCGAACTATCAGGCGAAGGACCACAGACTTTACAGAATTACCTCAGGCGGCGACAGACTGTACGTACCAACACTGGCGACTTACAGTCTGGCGATGCGACATCATGACGATATTGGTCACACCGGTGGGGGAAGGTTTCTAAAGCTACTCAAGGAGACTCATTAGGTTCCTAAAATGTCCAAGTTCAAGATAAAGTAGGCTAAATCGTGCTTGCAGTGTGCATTTGAAAAAAAAAGGTAATTCTGGGCGAGCGGAGGTACACTTGCATCTGATTGAAAGACGTCCAATACCCTTCGACATAGTCATTATTGGCCATTTACGTCCTTGTGTCAAGAGCACCAAGGGGTATATGTACATACTCATGTTGGTGAACGGGTTTACGAAGTATGTATTGACGAAACCTACAAAGACTTTACGGTCGACGGCGGCAATCTCGAGATCAAAAGGAATTTTTAGCGATTTTGGGTACCCACGGCGGATAATTAGTGACCGAGGTCTGGAGTTACGAGTAGGTTGTTTAAGGAGTTATGGAAGAGAAAGGTATAAGGCACGTGCAAACGGCGGTAGCAACTCCTACGGCGAGTGGCCAGGCGGAAAGGGAACGTCAAGATGTTGACTTCAAGTGTCGAGGCGGAAAATAGGTGGGACGAACATCTCTCCGAAGTAATTTGAGGGATCAGTAACAGGATGAACTTGGGTTCTGGACAATCTCCTCCGAGTTGATTTTCTATCACTGTCACGGTGGTAGTTGATTTGTTTGACGAGGGCGAGACACTAGCTAGTGGTAAGGGCGGGGTTGACAAAACCCATTCGATCAGGCTGGATCCAGCGGCGTAATGCCTTTCTCACACAGCCAGGAGGGAAAGCGTCAGGGTGACGACCTTGATGCGAGTACTTCCAGTATAGATCAATTACAGAGAAACCATGGTATGACGGCCCTTAACCTCAATCGGACGGCTAGGCGAATGCAAGCACGTTATGATAAAAGTCGAGTTCAGGATACTGCTCCCCTTGCCGAGTTGACATCATAATAAAAGGCGGAGAAAGGCTACCGAATGAGGTAGACGAATTGGTGTTATAGCGAACTGCAGCTACTGGCCGGGCGGATGCCAAGGTAAGTAAAAAAATGTCGAATAATTTGACAGACCCTATAGAGTAGCGAGGGTCTTACCTAATGATAGGTACATAATTGAGCCGATTGACGGCGTTAGAGGTTATAAGCACTTTCAGATGAATGTCACGGTTGACTCTTTAAGGCGGTACCCATGCATGCATGACAAAAAGAAGGTGACAAAACGAATGTGACAAGATGAATGTGACAGTGTGAATAGTGATGAGGCGAACACGTAGGCAAGTGGGCAAGACCTATCATACCTCCTTGTAAGTTAATTTTAGTAACGAGGTCAATACTGTTTCAGGAAAGCCGACTGTTACGCGGTAAAAGAGAATGGAGGGAAAAGCGAGTCCGGAAGACGTCCGACATTCTATTCTGACGCGGGCACTCTTTGCGTGTGATACGAAGTCGGGATCGGTCTATTGCGTTTTTACTGTTCTTATCTTTCAGGGCCTTACTGTATATACATATTTATGTATCAAATAGTTTGTAAATTGAGTGATTTATTATCATTTTAACAAATATTTATTTTCCTATGGCTGATTGGTAGCGAATCCCACCACAGTACACTGGAAGCTAACTGGTATAGCATCAAGTGAAAGTTAAAATTTATCTTGTATTTAACTCTTGCATGACTAAGCGCAGAGGGCCAAGAGGAAGGGGAAGGAATAAATGTTCACATATTTACAGTGAAACACTAACTTTATATACTTGTACAAAAGCAAGCAATAAACATATAGTATAGTAGATAGCCTAATCTAACGATAATAAAGACTAGTTCTACATTGAATTCAATTATTCATCGATTTTAGTGAAAGTCGGATGACCATAGGTTTGAAAATGACCGTAATGTTATAATAGATTAACGTTCCAGCGATCGATCGGTCACACTTTATCGATAAATCACAGTAACACACAAGTATAATCCATCAGTGGGTCACGCTTATCCATAACCCCAGGTTTTTATAAACACAAGTGTGGCTTACCGGTTAGGCGCGCTTTATTCGATAAAACACAGTAAATACTAGCGTGGCACACCGTTGAGACACTCTTACGCGTTAACGAAAGCGTAACCCATCGGTGGGTCATGCTTAATCGTTAAAAAGTATAGATGCGATACCCATCGTGAATCACTGTAACACACAAGTGGAACCCATCAGTGGGTGACGCTTATTCGTTAAAAAATACAGATGCCATGAGAATAACCACAGGTTGTCATAAAGACAAGTGTGGTCCACCGGTTGTTCACGCTGTACTCCATAAAGCACAGTAAAAATAAGAGTGGTACACCGGTGAGTCACGCTTATGCATTACAAACTCAAGCGTGATCCATTTATTAAATAAACCGTGGTGGTAATAATACACAGTGAAGTAAGTGTGTCCCACCGGTTAAAAACACAGATGCCCCACCGGTGAATCTTGCGGTACATATAAGGCCTTATTCAAGTTGCTCCTGCACCTTGGCCCATCACCTCAGTTTAGCATCTAGTCAAGTATGTGCAGAATTAGAATCTGATATGATAAATATTTTGTATAAATGACCTTCGAGGTTGATGATTAGCAAGATCTTGAAAAAGGGTCCAACGTCAGGGTCTTTTAATAAGATCTTGAATCTGGTTTCTACACCTGAGAGCCTTTGGTACGTCAAAATTTCTTTTGGCAGATTGTTGCCCACTTTATGTGTCCTTTTGTAGAGGTGATTCCTGAAATTGTCGCTACATCTAAGGTCTTGAATCTGGAAATTTCCTTTAGGAAGTATCCATTAATTGGACCAATATCTGGAAATCAGTAAGCGTGTAAGTCATTCTTATGCTTGCACAAGCGTATGTCTAGTAGGATAGCCCACCTAATGCCCACTATTTCATGCAAATATTTATTTTGTCGGATGAAGTTCTTATTCTGCTCATTAATTCTTTAAATCTTATAAATTTAGATGTTTGAACCTACTTTACAGGAAGCAATTACCATATCACCAGTTTTAGGATGCTGGAAGCTGAACTGAAATGATAGACCAAGATGCTATACTAACTTGAGTAAGGCCTTCTGTGTATCAAGTGACCCATCGGTAGGACGACATGTGATTTTTAACGAATAAAATATGTGAAACGTAACCCATCGACGGTTATACGCGCACCGGGAGGTCACGCTTGAGCTTTTCATGCATAATCGTGACCTAACAGTGGGTGACGATACTTTTTTATTTTATTTTAACGAATAACGTGTGACTTATCGGTTGGCCACACTTGTATTTTACTGTGTTTTATTAAGTAAAGCGTGCCCCACCGATAGGTCATACTTCTGTTTACTGTGCTTTATCAAAAAAGCATGACTCTCTGTGGGTCACACATGTGTTTTATAGCACCTGTGGTATGTTACAGGAGTGGATGGTCCACATGAAAAAACTAATTTAAAATTAGTTTCGTTGAAATACATCGTTTACTCAACACAAAAGGTAATAATTAATACCAAATATTTTTGCTGTAATCAAACAATATAAATGCTAAATAATAACTCAAACGTGATTTTTTGAAACATTGCAAACACATCACTGGTTATTATAAGTTTTTGTCATGAACGAATAAGTTCAAAAGTTAAAATTAATAATTTTTAATTACGTCACGGGTTGTTTTATACCTTCTATGCAGTAAGTACAAAACGCCTTTGTATTTTTCATTGCACCCCCTCTTTATTTTTGAATTTTGATTTTATGATAGCATAAATAGGACTGTTCTCTACAATCTCTCTCTTTAACCTCATATTTTCATGTTTTAGTAGCGTCTGTCCTCCAGCTGGTCTTGACCATCATCCCAATTCAGAGTGTAACTCCTCAAATTAGTGCACACATGCAGAATCAGAATTTGATACGGTAATTGTTTTCTGTAAATGACCTTCGAGCTTGATGATTAACAAGATCTTGAAAAATAGTGCAACACCAGAGCTTTTTTATAAGATCTTGAATCTGGTTTCTACATATAAGTTTCTTTGCTGGGTTCCTGTCCACCATTTGAATTGTAATTTTGTAGGGATCATTTTTGAAATTGTCACCTAAGGTCCTAAACCTTGAAATTGTCTTTGGACAGTTTCCACAAAATGAATTAATATCTGGAAATCACTAAGCTCGTAGGTCATACTGATGTTTACATAAGCGTATCTTTTAGTTGGAGAGCTAACCTAATGTTTTCGACTACGCCCACTATTTGATGCAAATATTCATTTTATCGTACCAAATTCTGATCCTAATCGTTAATAGGATTGTTATAAATTTAAATATTTGAACCCTTTTTACAGAAAAAATATTAGATTCTGATTCTGTACATGTGCACTAATCTGAGGAAGCTGGAAGCTGAACCGAAAAGATAGACCAAGAAGCCTACTAATTTGAATAAGACCTTCTGTGTACCAAGTGACCAACTGGTGGGACGCACCTGTGTTTTTTAACGAAAAAGCGTGGCTCACTAGTGGATCGCAGTTGCTTTACTGTATTTTATTGAATAAAACGTATCGCATTGAGGGTTACACGCCTACCGTCGTGTCACGCTTGTTTCCAATGTATATGTGTGACTCATCAGTGGCTCATACTTGTGTTTAAGGTGTTTTATCGAAAAAGCGTGACTCTTCGGTTGGCCACACTTATGTTTTCAACACATAAGCGTGACCTAATGGTCACACTAATGTTTTAACGAATAAAACGTGATTTAAGGGTGGGTCACACTTGTGTTCGCAGTGTGTTGTCGAGAAATCGCGACTTTCCATGCATCACACTTGTATCTTCGGTCGGTTACAGAAGAGAATGGTCCACATGAATAAATTAATTTCAAATTTATGTTGAAACACATTATTTATGCAACACAGAAGTTGATAATTGATACAAAATATTCTGGTTACAATCAGACCAAACATAAATGCTAAATAATGACTCAAATGTGTTTCGTTAAAACACTGCAATCACGTCACTGACTGCTTATGACAATCCATGAAGTAAGTGCAAAGTTTATTTCTATTTTTCATTGCACCCCCCTCTGTATTCTTGAATTTTCGTTCTTTGGTAGAACAAATAGCACCTTTTTCTACAACCTCTTGCTTTAACCTCACATGTTCTTATTTTAGTAGCTTTTGTCCTTGCGGCTGGTAGTGTTCATATGTACCTAACGTGGATTAGATGTATTGTTTCATCATCCTTATAGATTGCGCAATTTTAATTTTCGTGACTGTAATGCTTAAATCCTTATATCATGCGTCCAGTTTAGTTAGCTTTTAAAATTATACAAGATGGATTTAGCTGCTGGAAATGGGTTCTGCAGAAGAGCCCTAAGTGTTAGAAATTGGACTCAAGCGCAGCTCCAGATGTTGGAAATGGGCTCCAATGTTATAAATGGCGTCCACAGCGGTGTTCTGTTAAAGGCAGTGGCGTAGCGTGGGAGGGACGAGATGATGGGTCGCCCCGGTGGCACTTTTTGGGGGCAGCAAAATTTCGCAATAAAATAATTAACGCCTTGACGGAACCGGAGGCAGCGTTTCTGTATCTAGGATTTTCTGAATGGTATTAAGCAAAAAGGATTTACGGCGGGATTTAAATAACTTTACACAATTAAAGATTTTGCTCTTAGAAAAAGTAGGCGAATAAAGTTTTAGTTAAAAACAGATTTTTTTTAATTCTATTGATTTTTCAATAAGATATGACTTCTTTATTTGTACCCTGAGCTACGCTATATAATACATAAGAATACATGTATTCTCCAGAATTTCTGTAAGTTATGGATTTAAATACCTAAATAAGGGGGCGGCGAATTTCGCCCCTGTCCCGGGCGGCAGAAAACTACGCTACGCCACTAATCAATGATCGTATTTCAGTACCTTGAAACCAGCACACGTAAACAGGCTGGTTGGCACGCATGCAAGATGG
Source organism: Vesta saturnalis (assembly GCA_036346205.1). Lineage (NCBI taxonomy): Eukaryota > Metazoa > Arthropoda > Insecta > Coleoptera > Lampyridae > Vesta > Vesta saturnalis. Next base: position 2,941,815 of record JARFJB010000987.1, on the reverse strand, counting down.
CGACACACGCAAGCAAGATAGAGGAATGCCGAAAAGACACACGCCAAAATGCCAAAATGTCGATTCTAGTTTTTAATTATCCAAAAAGCCTAGGGCCATTTGGCCGACTACGCACATTCTGCCATATTTAAGTTGGCCAGTTATGACAATTAAGACCAAAACGCCGAACAAATATTTAGGGCAGTTCACCAAATGCCGAAAACAGCGACACTATATTTTAAAAGGCCAAAACGTCGAACGTAGTTAAAACGCAGACGACCATTTTGCCGACTGTACCCATTTTGCCGAATTCCAATATTGGATCATTACGCCGAATGTGACCATTATGTCGAATTTTAATGTAGGAGCCTTACGCCGAATAATGCCGAAAGCGCCGAATGTGCCAAATGATTTTCGAGGGCGTAAGTAGTAACAAATTAATCGGATCAACCTATAAATTACTATATTTTGCGTTTTTTTATTGATTTCTACCTGAGGATTATTATTTATAGTTACGCTTAACATGTCTCTTCTCTCCCTCCATTTGTTTATGTGGAGTTCATCACTACGCTGCTAAATGTGTTCCCCTCTAGCAAGCATTTTAGTTTCAGGTTTAGATTACCCTCCAATTTGAACACCGTATACCAGTGGAATGTGTCTTAGGGTCTAATGGAATGTTTGATAGGGACACACTAATATAGTAATCAGCTTTAAACCCAAACTATTAATATTTGAAAAAACCTGTATTTTCTTCATCCTTTAACTTATAAATTTCAATCCTCAATTTTTTATGCCGTATGCTGAGAGAGCGAGAGAGCGACAGAGCGAGAGAGCGAGAGAGCGAGAGAGCGAGAGAGCGAGAGAGCGAGAGAGCGAGAGAGCGAGAGAGCGAGAGAGCGAGAGAGCGAGAGAGCGAGAGAGCGAGAGAGCGAGAGAGCGAGAGAGCGAGAGAGCGAGAGAGCGAGAGAGCGAGAGAGCGAGAGAGCGAGAGAGCGAGAGAGCGAGAGCGCGAGAGAGCGAGAGAGCGTGAGAGCGAGAGAGAGAGAGAGAGGGGAGGGGATAAGAGAGAGAGAGAAAGAAAGGAATGTCTCTTATTCTTTTTGGTTGTTGCGAGCGTATTATTTTACCTGCACACACCTAATTAACTTGGTTATGTAGTTAGAAAGTTGGTTACAATCACATAAAATATATTATACTACAAAATATACACAGTATTCTCCAATTAAATGTACAATTCCTCATCCTCTTTATAACTATCGACAAGCAGTAACGCAGTGCGAAAATGAAGGTGTCGGTGTCAACCAATGTTGTTAACCATTTGGTTAGCAGTGCTTTAAAATTCCTTGCTGCTGAATTAATGAACCCTGAATACCTGGACCACTGCATGGTATTTGGACCAAGTTGAAAATTGTTTTTTGCTTATGACTTCAAGGCACCCATCATCTGCACTAAGTAAGTCAATCTAGGCAGACATGTGTAATCAATAAGCGCTTTAAAATAATTTATAGAATTATTGGAAAATATGGAGGTGGGATACAAAAAGATATGAAAACCATCACAAACTGGTGTATTAGTTTCCACACAATCTATGATTAACGTTGTAAGCTACTTGTTATATTCTAAGAACTGTACTTTTGTTTAGAAAATCTTTTTAGTGTTTTTAGAAGCAACCAAGTAGTTCCTAACGCTGTACAAGTAAAAAATAATTTAAAGTTTTTGTCAGGTTTTTTAAACATAATTCAAAAACAAGGTCATACTTATGACCAGGTCCTAACATCATTGAAACCAATTTTAATGTAAATTATGACGAGTCGAATTCAGTATATAATGTTGGTGGATATATTTTAGAGTATAATGAAAACCGCTAAAACTTGTTCCACTTGTATTAGCGTTGCAGGCTCAAAATTCACCAAATTTGTTCTGACTAAAATGTTTACAGAATATTCACTTTTCTATTGTAATGAAACGCTGTTTTATTTTTTTATAGATATGGAAAGTGTATTCCATAAATATTATCCTAATGTGTCATCACAAAAGATAAATTTACACCAATTTTTTTGTAAACGCCATTAATTTTCAATTACCAAACTGTCATCCTTGAAACAAAAATTATTAAAAGATTTGTGACCTTTAGATTAAAAATTAAATCTCATAAAGATTAGGAAAAAACTCAACATTCTTTTGAAATAACTTTTTGGCTCAAATTTTTTGGATATTTGGCGGTAGAAAACAAAGCACTATTTGAGTGTACAAAATTTTCTAACACCCGTTTTGAGGATGAAGTATTTACACATTTCCAAACGAAAGGATTAATTTGTGAATTGGAAGAAAAATACTAGTGTTTTTTCTTAGCGTTGAATCAGATTTAAAGTAAACAGGAAGCATCGAGTTAAAAGTATTATGTACACAGACCCGCGTGATCAAAAAAGGAACTTAAAGTAATCCTTTAAGTAACAACGTAAAGGTGGGTTTGTTAAGTTACACAATAGTGGACATTAGTGTCATTGATTTTAGTACATGTGTGATTGTTAACAGAACTAAATCGACTGTGTAAAACATTTATTGTGATGGGCATATACCAAATCCAACTGCCCAATTCAACTTCGGATATTTAAGTTAGCGAGTGGTACGATGGACGAATTATGTGATTAATTGTGGCCGTTTGTCAATAATCAGTGTGGATACATATAAGGATTAATTAACCCACTGGACACATTATACCGGACAAAGGATTGCGGAATTTACTGTAAGAATGGTTTCAGATCTTTGAATCATAGTAATTTAATTATCTTTAGAAATGTTATTGTTCATATGGTTAATTTCATTCAAGTATTAAGGATAATCAATCTCTATTAACTGGTTTTATATGTTTAGATTATAATATTGAGGTATTTTAATTTATAAACATTAGTTTTTTGTATGTGGTGTTTCTCGGAAGCAACGTCTGTAAATATTCTTGAAAGATTGGTAATATACATCCATTATTCAACTTATTTTTTTATTTGTTTAAATTGTGATTCCTTAGTCTAAAGTTTCAAAAAGAATCAATTTTATAAGAGTTCATTGTTTCTTTGAGTGAAATTACATAAAAGATTACACCGTTTCAGGGTAATCAATCTTTTGATATTTTGGCTTAAGGATTGATTTGAGAATTTCAGATCGATTACAAAATTTACTTATTTTGCATTCATTAACATTCGTTAAATGCATAATACTGATAAGATATTTATTAAGCAGAAATTTCAGATTCGAATTATTACAATACATTCATGTTGGTGAATGTTTAAATACCGTTTAAAGGGAAAGTATTTAAGTATTATTTGATAGAAAATATATGATTCACGAACGATGCACTGACCGTTACGTCTTTAGTATTTTTTTGTACATACAAGTTAATGTTTCTGTGGTTAAAAATTAATAGAAGAAGTATGATTTTTTCTTAATTGGATGATACTTATTTCAGAATTTTTGTGAGTTATAAATATTTATCTACGTGCATATGAGAGTAAATTAGAAAGTACCCAGATAACGTTTTATTATTTTGATTTTCCGAAGATACAGAGTGTGATTAATTAGTAAGGGTAATTGAGCTTAAAGATTTTTCAAAATTGTATCGACGTGCATTAAATTTTACGTACTCTGTTAAAGCGAAAGTGTGATTGAACTTAAGTTGTGCATTGTTTTATTGGGTAGGCTAAAATTCTATCTTCCACAGTCAGGTAGGATTAACTTCGCCTATTTTAGAAAAATTTAAGATTGAGGTGGTGCCCAGAGACAATTTTCCAGGATTGAGTGTTGTTATTTGTTGATTTACGGTAAGTGTAAGGTGTTTGAAACTGAATTTCAATCGACCCCGCCCATTTTCACGGCATTTGGTGTGGCAACCCGCTTACTTCGGCAGGCCTGCACGACGCCTAGTGCCGTTTGATCGTGTAACAAAATATCTGTCTACAAATTCCATGACTCCCTACTAATATCCATCGTCAAACATGGAAAACCCGTCCCTCCCTTGCCCAATGCCGACATGACATACATTTTACGGACGCTACAGGTGTCAAGGACATACGCTACAATAACCGCGCGACCAAGGACACCTACCAGCTCAACACCCGTACCTATACAACAACCCACTCACCCACCACCTCAACAACTTGCTTCTACTACTTCATTTTCCTCTGCTACCGTATCCAAACCTCTAGATGGGTTACAAAACATCCCCTTATCCATAAAATCCCAGAAAGAACTCCTTAGCTCCTTACGTCCCCTTAACCTTCCCGTATCCGAGTTAAAGTTTAACCACACTACCCTTGTAGATACTACCTTTAATTTGCCTATTTCCGAAACCCATACCAAACTCCAGCACCTGTTTTGAACCCCGTCCGTTACCCTCACCCAGATTCTGAACCTAGACAATCCACGCAGGATTCTAATCCTATTTCCTTTTCTTATGTCATTCGAGAGGTTGAGCAAGACATATTCAACAAGGAGATAATCCAGGTCACAGACCTTCCCCTTCGTACCAAGGCCATCCGGATTACCTACAAAGTCACAAAACCCACCTACTTACTTGACCCGTGTCATTACAACATCCCAATCCACCATGGACTGTCTCCTTTCTCGTATACGGCAGGTACCATCATACTTCCCTAAACCTATTCCAGAGTACTGCTCCACCTGCGCCCAAGTGAGCCACGCAGCGGACGAGTGTTCTACTCGATCCCTGAAATGTCCTTGCTGTGGAGGCGGCCACATCTCCCAAGACTGCAAATCCTTTTCGCGCCAACATGTAACAGTTGCGGCGACTCTTACCCCACTTCCCGTTTTGTCTCCTGATAATCTTCCCAGAAACGCGCGATCTTATTGAAAGATGAATGACAGATCAGCAACGGAGTGTTTCCACCGACAGGTGCTTGTCGATTGGTGGGGAATACGCGTCGCATTCCATTCTACTCTCCTAATTCACCCTTAAACTACACCCAGAGTGCGATAAACCTCACGATAAGGGTGTATGAACGCAAAGGGCGTTAAACGGTAGCGCCCCGCATTAAACACTTGCTTACAGGCGACAAAATATAAATACTATCTATAACAGAAACACAACTATCCACACCTAGCACCCTTAACATCAAACAGTACCAGACATACCTTAATAACAACCGAGGCATCCTTCTAATTCACAGTAGATACCCATCCACTCCCTTTCTCCTACCACCGTACTTGCAACACCTTGGGTGTGTTGCAGCAACAGTGCACCTACCTACATTATAACAAATAAAAAAATTAGGGGTGTTGATTGGAATACTAAAAGGTAAGTTGCACCACGGTCTATCTCAGCAAGGTACAATACTTGCGAAACTTACTATAGGTTGAGAACTCTTTTTGACAGGTTGTGATTGATGCAGTGATATGTCCATACATATAATCAGTACAACATTTGTTTGTTTTTTTTTGTTGGACGCCACTCAGTTTTGTAGGTTGAATAATTAAAATACAACAAAAATTGAGTTGTACATAAGACCATAGGTAATCTGAATAACACTAAACAGCTGTTTATTTGTATATTTAATAAACCAAAATCTCTGATTAATTTCATCATAAAATAACTAAAACTGCATTTCTCGTAAGCTTTACGATATTAAATAATTACTAAAATTCAAAATGAAATATGATCAACACTGTATTTAATAATAAAAGGTATACTTGACCTATGTCAACAAACATTACAGTACTATAGGTTAATCACTCAAATGTTTTCATCTTAGAAACCGAAATCAGCTGTTTCTTGCATTATAACCGTATCAAAACAACACTATACTGATTTGTTATTTCCTTAAACGTATTGTATTCGGTTGGCAATCTCGCTTCTCCGATTCGGCAGTGTCATTGCCGAATTGAAGTGCCAAAACCTTGGGGTTGGCGCTTCTAGAAAGACAGACCTATCCGTCAGACATGAAAGAATGAGTTGAATGAAGGGAACGGGTACGTCTAGCGATAAGGTCTTGTGTATGAGTCCGACGTGTTAAACCTTGTAGAAGGCTTTTTTAATGCTTAGGAAAACTGCGATGCAGCTGTTTATGTGGTTTAGTGTTTTAGGTATATCTGCATGGAGTTTAACAAAGGGGTCTTGGTATGTCCGGTTGGGTCTTAATCTGTACTGGCTATCTAGGTGCTCTCTGAGTCTGCGAGATAGGATTACTTCAAGGCATTTGGTCATACAACTGAGAAGGGATATTTTTGTAAGTAGAAGGAATGTGGGGTGAGGACGGATCTTCCGTTAGTAACGGTGATGGCGGATTTTCATACCGTTGAGAAATATGATAGGGATAAACATTAGATGAAGTTTTGTAGGTGGAAGTCGAATACATCGGCTTTCCCTTGTCCGTATAAATAAGGTTACCTTGAGGATCTATTAGGTGAGGGCGTGGGATTGTTTTTTGTTTTGTCGCGACTTTTCCCCAAAATTTGAGATCTTCTCTGTAATCTTTTGTATCCCGTTTTTCTTGTGTAACTCTATTAGGTTTTAGTCTGATGCGTTCGTTTGGTCCGTTATATTCTGTTTTTAGTGCAGGATTTCTGGATGTGAGAAATCGACAACAAATTCGTCTTTTCTTTTTGATCCAGAGGATGATATAAGGGAGGAGTTGTTTCTTATCTATGTCTATAGTTTTGGATGGTATTGGTGTAACAGTTGCGTCTGTTATAAGGTTAAAAAGTCCTGTATTGCTACGTTTATGTCTTGTGGTGTGTCGAGGTTAGGGTTTAGTAAGTTATTAGAAACGTGTTCGACGAACAAAGGAAGTGTTTACTAAGAGTGGGAGATGGCCGGAAGTTATTGTCGTGCCGATATAACAGTTATCGTCAAAGTTTGGTCATTTGAGCTATTATGGATATTTGGAAACAGAAACCCATCGAAAAACGTTGGGTTTCTGTTTCTACTTCGCCGATTGGAGGTCGTAATAAGTAGGTAGTTAGTATAATTCTGTTTTTGTTTGTTGAGGTGTCTCTTAAGAGCAAAGCGTTTGGGAAGGTGGATATGTACTCGAGTAATTCCGTAGAGGGTGTGTCGAGTCCAGGGGGGTTCTAATAGCAGAAAACTATTATTACGAATGTAGGTAGGTGCCTGTTGCTGAAAGACACTAAAGGTGTTGCAAGTTAGGTAGTAGCAGAAAGGGAGTGGATGGGTATCCATTGTGAATTAGAAGAATGCCTTCGTTGTTATTAAGGTATGTCTGGTACTGTGTGATGTTAAGGGTGCCACGTGTGGAAGTTTTGTTTCTGTTATAGATAGTATTTGTATTTTGTCGTCTGTAAACCATTTGGGTTAATACCCCCCTTATCGTGAGGTTCATCGTATATGGATGTAGTTTAAGAGTGGATTAGGAGAGGAGAATGGAATGGAATAAAAAAAAATTAGATGTTTTAACAGCATTCGGCATTTTTAAACATAAATACATTGATGAACGAACAGATTAATCTTATAAATTCACCGTAACAGACATTTTAAAATATAGAATAAGTAGAGTAAGTGCACCATATATGGACCAGTCCCATAATATGGACCACTGGCGTTTCGCAAACAATGTTCGTTGTATCGAGTCGAAGGTCAGCGCATATTAAACCTCACCCCTCCAACAGTCCGCCAGTCGTTTGCTGTAAGGCATTGTGCACAAACATATTCACGGGAGCCATTTTTCGTTTTCGTCAAGTACCGATGTAATTTTTTAGATAAATACGTAAGCTCATCACTTTAATAAATATTATTCGATGTGAAAGTGGATTAAACCAAATGAAAGGTGAGTTATTTTACAATTATTGATATTAAGTTGTAACATCCTATAGTTATTACAATTTCCTGAATAAAAATATTAACCTCGAAATATATCAGTATTGCAATATGGACCATCGGCATGTGTTAAATATGGACTAGTGGTCCATATTACAAACAGTCACTTATGTTTAATTTTTATGTTTCAGGATGGCATCTATAACAAAAGAGAAGACCAGACAAGCGTGGGACAAAAATGTAATGGTAGGCGCAATAAAAGCTGTACGAGAAAAGGAAATGGGCTTTTTGAAAGCATCCAAAACATACGGTGTACCGAAAACTACGCTTATACGTTTTTCAAAAATAGAACACCAATCACTTAGTGACATTACTAATCATAAACTTGGGAAAAAATCGACGTGAACTGGAAGATGAATTAGCCGATTATATTCTTGAAATGGAAAAATCTGGATTTGGTTTAACACGCAGGGATATAAGATCTTTGGCTTACCAGCTAGCGGAAAGAAATAATATAGAGCACTCGTTTTCACAAGAAAATGAATCTGCGGGCAGAACATGGTTGAGGTTATTTCTTAAGCGCCATCCTAACCTATCATTTCGCCGTCCAACAGGCACATCAATTGCAAGAATGAACGGTTTTAACCGAATAAATGTAAACGCATTTTTTGACTTGTTGGAGAGCTCTATGAATGAATTCAAGTATCCTGCGACAATTGTTTATAATGTAGATGAAACGGGAATTTCAGTCGTGCCATCAAAAATGCCGGAGATACTGGCGCTTAAGGGCAAAAAACAAATAGGAACTGTAACGTTCGTAGAGCGTGGATCAACAATCACTTGTGTGATATGTATGAGTGCAGGAGGCACATTTGTCCCTCCAATGATGATATTCCCGAGAAAACGGGACAATCCATTACTGATGAAAAGCGCTCCACCTGGTGCCATTAATGCTTGTCATCCATCAGGTTGGATACAACTTGAATTATTTACTCAGTGGTTCGAACACTTTTTACAGCACGTGAAACCAACTGTTGCATCGCCGGTTCTCCTGATTTTGGATGGACATGCAAGCCACACCCGAAATATCAAGGTAGTGGATTTAGCTAGAGAAAATCACGTTCGCTTGCTGTCACTGCCTCCACACTCAAGTCACAAAATACAACCCCTTGATAAAACATTTATGGGTCCATTGAAAAAATACTTGGCTGAAGAAACTCGCAAACGGGTACGAATGCAAACTCAAGCCGTGACCCATTATGACAGCGGAATTATTTGGTCTAGCCTGTATAAGAGCTCAGCGCACAGAACTGGCCATTAATGGTTTTCGTACAACTGGGATATATCCCGTTAACAGAAATATCTTTCAAGATCATGACTTTATTGACGAATATCTTCCAGTAGAAGAATCCTCTAATGACCCACCACGCGATATAATGACACCTGTCAATGATAATCACGATAACTGCTTACCTGAGGCAGGTGCTGTTGAAACTCCGGAACATAAATCTGTGAATGAACCTCTTTCTACTCCGAGAGCTGATATAAATCACCATGCAAACTTACAAACCAAAGAGCCGACTACCACTATGGAGGATTCATTGGCTGGTCCTTCAACACCATCTAAATATTTGTCGCCAAAGGTGTTGCAGCCCATAGCACGTTTGAAGAAAACTGTCAGTAACAGAGGAAAAAAGGCCACCAAATCTATGATTTTGACATCTTCACCTTACAAGCAAGATTTAAAAACATCGATGAAAAGGAAAGAAGAAATAGATAAGCTGAAGAAGAGACCGTTAAACATAAAAATAAATCAAAGCAATCGCCAAAGAAAATAGTCCAGAAGAAAAGAAAGATCTCAAAAATAGAGAATCTCCTGTAAGTTCTAGTGAGAGTGACTATTCAGTCAATGATAGTACAGATGAAAGTCCGAATCGTTCCCAAAATGGTAAATGCTTGTATTGTAATGGACTTTTCTCTGAAGATATTCATGGAGAGAAATGGATCCAATGTGTACTTTGTAGGCAATGGGCTCATGAAGAGTGTGCTGGCATAGAAGGAATGGCTGCCTTTGTGTGCGAATTATGTAACAATGATTAATCTAAGCACTACTAATTGACTGATTTAATTTTACGCATAATACGACCAACAATTTTTCTATTATTTTGAACCAAATTGACCATGGTCCATATTTGAAACCATGTCGTCCATATTATGTTCACTTTTTGCAAGTTATAAAAATGACATGCTTATTTTAGAAACTGTTTATTTTCTAAGATGTTTTTTTCAAGAATTTTATTAGTAATGTTTGGTAGCAAACAATTATAGAACTGTTTAAAATAAATAAGGCTTATTACATTTTAAAATTCGGAGTTTTATTTGGGAAAATCCTTACGGTGGTCCATATATGGCGTACTTACTCTATGTGTAAAAAATAGTTTGTTATATCAAAACGTATAATTTGTCAACTAACGTTCTACCAAAAGTTATAATTAATAATATCTTAAAACATTCTGTCCCGTGTGCTAGGCTATTACACCACTACGGCAAAGCGTAAATTAAATCAAGGAAACCAATCAATTTATATATCTTTTGTTGTGTTGTTTTTAAATCTAAGTAATGAATGAGTTTCACTCAGTCTACGGTTTGGCTGGAAATGATTGATTTTTCCAGTTTTAGACTTGACTTTTATTGCCAACGTTAATCTGAGGTTTTCTAAATTTGAACAAATATTTTATTATTAATCATTATCATGCGTCATATCATATCCGACAGCTTTATTTTTAGACATGTTAGATACGTATGTCGTAATGCTTGATTAATGGAAAGTAATGACCATCGGGAAAGTACTTGACACGTTAGAAATTTTTAATACCACTCACATATTATGAAAATATGTCAATTGAAATGGGCCAACGATTAGCATCAAATAATCTAATTTAGTAGAAAATGAAGTCATAGTAAAATAATTAAATACACAATCTGTATTAGATTTTCAATAAAACGATTACTTACGAGTCAAAGAGTTTTATGTAAGGTGGTTTTTAGCATTAAGATAAGATAGGCAGTATAATAATTCGAGCAACTGAATTGTTCGAACGAAACGCGGTGGTTCGTTGCTTGCCAAAGTTCTTTAATCGAGCTTTTCTAACGCACCGCTCCGTCGCATCCATGCGACGCGCTGTTATGCTATCGCACCCCTGTGTATAATTTCTCCGCAATCATTCTCATTTAAACAGTAACTCTAGAAAGGTAGTTATGTACGCGTTAATTTTTACGTTGCAGAGCGTTAATTTTTGCAAGGTTACACTTCAGATAGCAATTAATGGATATAATAGCCTTACATTAACGTTGGGCAAAGGATTTCAAATAAGCATTACTCATATCTCTAATCATCTGCTGTTGACTGATGTCATCTGTGAACTGGCCATCATGCGGGTACGGACATTGTGTTTTCAAAGGATTTCTAGGGACTGATTACAAAATAACAAAAAGGATATGGCGTAGAGGACGTTAGACAATCATTTCGCTCGATGATTCCAACTCCTTTTCCCATTTTGTCTTTCTCGGCATCGTCAGAAAAGAGATTACAATGACATACATAGTGTATTCAAGGTTGTGGTTCCACTAAAACTTCTTCATTATAAATTTATTTTAATGTGTATTATTACTACTTCCTAGTACCATACATGTACACTTGAACATGACCAAAACTAATACGTATTTACATAGATTGTGTACTTTCAGGAATTAATTTTAAATTGGGTATTTTTTCTTTAGCGTGCAGAAACACTAAAAGATTTGATACAAAAATTCGAAAACATTAATATTGAAAATGACCTTTCCAACACAATTAGATTCTAAGCAATCCGAACCGATAACAAAATTCTATAATTGCGTAAAGCGAGTTGGGGTTCGCCCTCTTTTTGGCTGAGAACAACTTCACAAAGTTCTCATTCTTAAGGTATTCAATATTATCGTAGGATATTTTGTGATCGTAAAGGGCCTTATATAATAAATGTTATTTAGGAGTTGCCAATTAGTCTTTAAAAATGGGATAGAGTGTGTCTGTTTAATTTCCCATAAACTCTCTTATTAGAGAAAGTCTGACAATGAAATGTTATTAGACGGTCCTGAAAATGACATTCCAGAATACCCTTGCACAATGTTATGAAAGACATTAAAACTGGTAAACATTCACTTGTGAGTCAGGGTAAAAACCTAAAAATCTTGCTGGAGGGGGGGCGGGGGGAGTCTGTTTAATAGTGATTAAACAGGAAGCATTTCCGACTACCGAGGATTATGCTAAAATCAACTAAATTACAACCAGAGGCGGACTGGCTATTACACAGACCAGGTGAGATTATATAGGTCACAGGCCAATATAACAATAATAATAAACCACTTACCTTAACTTCATAATAGAATTAACGGCACCAGGGCATAATATCTAAGGCAATATATCAAATTTAAATGAACAAAGCATACTATTTTAACACTTGTTCAGAACGGAAATTTAGCCTTAGGTCTGTGGTAATTTTTTTTGCTATCACTGTAAAACATTTCAATCTATGTATATGTTCTTTCGTGTTTAAAATTAATAAAATGTTTTCTTTAGTTAAATAATTTTATAACCTGGTACCAGACTTGGTTTTAATGAAACTAAAAATCGTAAAAACAAAAGAGTAAAAGTAAAAAGATCCAACGTGTTTTTTTTGTGAGATTGCTTTTTTTCATGTGTTGACAAATTAAAATTAAAATGACGATGAAGCTAATTAGCTCAAACGTGCACAAAATTGGAATGCGTGGAAATTTCACCTAAAAGTAGTTGCAAAAACTGCTGAAGTATGGGAAGTATTGATGCAAGATTTGGAACCTGATGAGGATCCAGAACCAAAAAAAAGATAAATAGATGGAAAAAGATAGTTTGTGGGATGTGGTTAAAGTTGATTTCAATATACAATGTAATGAAATATCACTACAGATTCCTCAAAATCAATTTTTTTCATACAAATACGATGAATCCTAAAATGTTATGATTCAACGTAACGTCGTTAGTAACTGTAATTCAGCGACTGCAGCACGGTCGGCTAGGGAACGTGGTCCAGGTACCGGATGGTGGTCGGCGTCTAGACTCCAAGAAAGGTAACCTCTATCAAAAATCCCCCAATATCAAAGTTATTTGGCAGTTTTAAGTGCTGAAGGGATTGCGTGAAGGGAAGCCGTAACGTGGGTAGGCGGAAGCCTGTTTCAGTTCCTTATCCTTAATATATTCTCATCTTATTCCTCTTCTCGTCCTCACTGTTTTCCTGTCGGATTGTAAGCCCAAAATAAAAAAAAAGGATGACTGTGGTTTCTAGGGTAATAAATGCCAGACGTAAAACCCTGCCCCGTTCGGATGCCCGGGAGGGCAGGGACAAAGTGACCTCGGTTATCGAAAGTACTCACTTTCTGATCCATTATTGCAACATCCGCGGTATCAGGCCTAATCGTAATGCTGTCCACCAATATCTCCTCTGAAGCTCCACTGTAACTTTCGATACAAAGTAAGACTGTGTAGGTCTCCTAATGATAGTAACTTTCAAGATTTCTTTGATTACCTTAGTTTGAAAGTTGACTATTTTCTGTCTCAGTTTCCATCTTAGGACATCTCAATTTTGGGAGATTTCAATGTTCATAACTTTAATGGGCTCCAATACTCCTCTACTACTAATTCTGATCTCACGCAAATGATTTCTGAACCTACAAGAATCCCTGATAAACCTAACCGTGCTCCAAATCATCTATATTTCTTTTTTACATAAAACCCACTTGCTCTTAAAATTTCAGTTATTTCTCCACTAGGTCCATTTGACCATTATCTAATAGATATAACTTCTACTGTCCCTAATTCCTCTGTTATTCGCAACACCGATAGAACCTTGTGGTGTTTTCAGTCAGCTAAATGAAGTGATTTACGCAACCTTTCCATGGTGTAAATGTTGTTTTAAATCGTCCTGATCCTTGGACCTTGCTCTTTCAGTATCTGAAGTCATTCTCATAGGCATGGAGTAAAGGTCATTTTCGTTCCCAACCCTGGTTCAAAACGGCTTGTACTAATGCAATATATTTAAAATATAAATTTTATACCAAATGGGAATCTAATAAAACGGTAGAGAGTCATACAGAATACGTTGGTATCAGAAATACCTGCAAAAGTGTTATCACTGAAGCTAAAAAGTAATTTGAACAACTAAAATGCAATGAACTAGCTACATCTCCTCTGGGCAGTCTTTAGCTAAAGCCATCGGTAAAAACTTTGGTTCAACTGCATTTCTCCTCATGATATACTTTGACGGATCTGTAGTTGCTGATTCTGTAGACAAAGCCAATCCTTTTGTGGATTTGTTTGCATCAAATGCGTGTCTTAATGATTCTGGACAACATGTGCCTCTAATCACCTTTTCCTCATAAACGGTAAAACTAATTCATTTTCGGTACAAGCTCTTAGAACAGATCATCAGTAGGTGTTGTCCCAATAAGGCGACTGGGCCAGATGGTATCCCAACTAATGCCTTAAAGAAATGCTCCCACGAACTAGTACCAATCCTATCTAAGCTCTTTTCGCTCCCTATATCCTCTGGGGAATTTCCCTCGCCACAGAATTTAGCAAATGTTCAACCTACTTCCAAAAAAGGCGATAAGACCGATCCCTTTAACTACTGACCAATTGTCGTCACTTCCATTTTGCCTAAAATCATGGAAACATCCATCAATCAGCAACTGTCCCTCTTCCGTTGAAACTAACAAACTCCTCAGTGAACACCAATATGGTTTTAGACAAAATTGTTCAACAGGCGATATTCTTTCATATGTGACCCAAGTTTAGAACAATACATTAGAACAATCCGGCCAAACAGTTGTAGTCGTTTCAGATATCCCGAAAGCGTTTGACCAAGTGTTTACTTGTCAAACTCATCTCGTTTGGGTTAAATAATACGCTCATCAATTGGGTTTCTAGTTTCCTTGACAAAAGACGAATACGTGTCGCAGTTAATAGCTTCTTTTCAAAAGAAGTTGACATTACCGCGGGCGTGCCATAGCGATCAGTTATTGCGCCTACACTTTTTCTGCTGTATATAAAGGATCTTACGTCTACAACGACTAACCCAGTGCTTTGCTGACGACAGCACTCTACATTGTAGTTGATCTCAGTAATCTCAGTAATTCACCTTCTATCTCAAGTAAAGAACGTAAAGCTAAAATGGGAATTTCAATCAACAGTGATATCAATGTATCCTTAAATGGTGAAGTAATAATCTAGTCAAATTTAATGCTAATAAAACTCAGGGTTGTCTTGTGTCCGTCAAAAAAGATCGATTATTTCCTGTTGTAAGCATCAATGGTTCAGATCTTAAGTTTTCAGACTCAATTACTATGTTAGAAATGACTGTATCTTCAAATCTATTATGGGTTGACCAAATATGCTCTCGATGACGTTGATATTATACAAAAAGGAGACATACAGTCCCTTGAAGAAGAATCGTTTCAGTTCTTTCTTTGTATGATTGGTATTACAATTGCTATTGCAGTACTGGCAATTCAGTTTCCCCCTATACATCCTTCTAAGTGTTCCCCAGTGCTTTAGTACGGTAAGCCAAGCTTAGCTTGTTCAGGACTACAATTATTAAAAAAAAAAAGATTCAGGTGAGCAAATTTCAAAAGCTATGGTTAAGACTAGAGTTATTACTTCTTTTCATATACGGTTCCAACACTTTATTTCCCAATGGGAGAGTATTCCTACTGCAAACCAAAACCTAAAGAATCTGACTTCTAGACTTATGATGTCAGAAATAATAGTAATAATAATACGGCTTTGTATGCAGGTAAACGCAATAATTTTTGCTCACTTTGAAAAAAAGGGAATCACAGGCAAAAGGAGTGTTATTTTCGTAATAAAAATAATTACAATAAAACATCTACCAATACAACAATATTTTTTCAAAAATGTAAAACTTATATATGAAAATGTGGTCACATGGTATGAAAATCTTGAGAAAAATTGAGTAATACACTTTTTTTTTGTTTGCTTCTAACATAGGAATGAATTCAATACATTGATGAATTTTATTATTTTAAGATTGCTAGTGAAAAAGATTTTTTTTAATGAAGAAATTACGCAGACATTTAAATTGTTTAGTACAAATGTATAAATACTGACTGTTTAATTTTCTAAATTTAATCACAGCTATTTTCACATCCTGTTGCGTTGTGATATCAAACTTATGTCTGGAATTCTTAGTATATATCAATTAAGTTGTTTACATAAAGTCGATCATATAGAATAGTGACAGCCTGGTTTGTCATAGCTTTGATCAGTATTGTTGAGTACTTATTTGACTCAGTTTACAGTCGTTGGTAGTGTTAGTATATTTCGTGCTACCCTGAATTGGCAGTCTCTTGCTTTTTTTATGGATGAGTTTCCATGTGAAATGATGAATTGTTATTTACCGAATACTGTTAGAAGGGGGGGCAGATGATTGCTGATTTTTCGTTCAGTTGGAGTTGAAGTTTAGATCTTGAAAGTTGAAGTATAATATAATCAAGATGTAGTTACGAATTGTGATTGTGGGCCAACGGAGTCGAAGCGTCGTCATGGTCAAGTGAAGATGCGCTTCGTAATTTTGTTGGGATTGTACAATACCGGTGCTATGTAAGATTTCCAATTTAGCCTTGTGCTGATCAGAAAAAAAAGCGTCTTCTGTATTTAACCGACGTCGGCGTCGATGTGCAGCGTATTTTAAGAATTTATGTTAGAAATTTTCTCATCCACTCAGGATTTGGTTAAATTGTGTTTGTGCGGCATTTATAATAAAAAGTTATCAGCTGACTGATGGAATAGGACGAGAACAATGGAAATTGCGGAAGTGGTGAAAGGGCTTTGTTTATTAACATGCTTGTTTATAATAATGTTTGATGTAATTAATAATTTGATTAATCAAAGTTGTAGTAGAAATTCCGATTTTGTAGTAATAAAGTCAGTTGTTGGATTTAATTGAATTTTGATAAATCAGAATTTCGCTCTTTCAGTAGATAATACTTTTTTTAATATTGTTATTTGGATATATGTATTGATGATTCTTACGTAAGAATAGGTAATTAATCTTACTTCTTTTTGACATTATCGACTGCTCCTGAATATGTGACGCAGCTTTTATTTTTATTAGGTGTTAGGTTTTTGTTTTCGTCAAATAACTTTTGTTTACACCCCGCTGCCTGGAAAATGTTTCTTTGATTGTACTTGCCTTTTCTATTCATTGTTTTTATGCTGTCTTTTAATCGTAATATAGATATTTGTAATGTAATTTTTTGGACATTTATTTTACCTTCACCAAATTAAAAGCATGTTGAGTTTATTTCCACAAGTTCAAGTTACCGAAATTAAAGCTATTATCATTCAGAAATGTAAAGTAAGCTTTGATGATTTGTTTTGATTAATTTTTAAGTGCCGTTTATTAACTTTTAAATATGCGTTCGCGTTTTGTATATTCTTGTTGTGACGAATATTTATTTTAAATTGAATAATTAATGACCGTGTTGACCAGTTATCATTTTTTTTTAATTGAGCAAGTAATTTTACGTTGAAGTTTACACCGAAGATGTATAATGAATTTTGAATATCAGTTTTCGCAATTTTTGTGGATTTTAAATGAAGCCTAAAAGTGTAAGTGAGCTTTGCGTATGTATATTTGAAGTATAATTTTCAGGTAAAGGCGAGAGTTTTCTCTTCGAGTAAATATTATGGTTTCCTGTTAGACCATTATTTTAAGATATAGTTCATAACATTTTTTCCCGCTATAAATCTATTTAACAGGTGGCGCCTTAGTGACATATTTTTCCTGATTTTGACTATGTTGAGTTGTGACAAGTGCCCTTTTGGAGTGATGACCAAGAACTCCGCCTATACCACTGAGTTATGTCGGTAACATGCACTTTACCTTTACGGGCTGATGTTCTAGTGAGTGTCATGCTTTATGTAAAAGCCGCAACATTGCGAAAATAAAACCAAACCTCATCAAAATCTCACCAAACCTTAACGCAAAAATCATAATCTCATACAACGAAAAATAAATGAAAATACGATAACTAATTCTTCAAATCAAAACACAAAAATACGTCACCACAACAAAACCAAACGCGATGGAATATTCATTAAAATCCCAAAATTTACCAAATGTCACGAGTAGAACAGAAGTACCTTCCACCATCTTGGATTTTTGTGACCTGGGGCGCCATGGCCGCCATTTTTATATGCCCACGTGGGGATCGTATTTTTTACCTCTTTTTTTATGGCTTTTTTTCGGAGACCATTTTCAACCCTAATTAGAGCCCTTTTGGTTGTGTTAAGAACCTTTTTTTCAATTCACTCCTTTTTTATGGCTTCTTCTCGGGCGCCATTTTCAGCCCCTTGATGGAATTTTCACGCTAATTCAGACCCCTTTGGTTGTATTAAGAGCATACAATGTACTGATGGGTAGTCCCAAGGACAGCTCCTTTTACCTGATTAGTTTCTGATTGGTTCTTAGCCCGACCCAGCTTCTGAGCTCTGATTGGAGGCTTAAGGCTCTGCAATGGTTACGGTGGGGCAATTTGAAAATGTTCTAATAATGGGCCCTAATGTTATCCTATAAGACAGCTATAAGAACTTGTGTTAGG
Organism: Vesta saturnalis; assembly: GCA_036346205.1. Classification (NCBI taxonomy): domain Eukaryota; kingdom Metazoa; phylum Arthropoda; class Insecta; order Coleoptera; family Lampyridae; genus Vesta; species Vesta saturnalis. The sequence goes on along the minus strand of JARFJB010000987.1, from coordinate 2,923,358 downwards.
TCTGCGCCCTCTTGTCGAGGCCCCCTTGGCTGGAAATAGTATTATAATAAGGGGGCTCTAATGATATCTCATAAGACAGCTTTAAGAACTTATGTTAGGTGTGCGCCCTCTTGTCGTGGCCCTTCTTGGCTGGAAATAGTATTATAGTAAGAAGGCTCTAATGCTACCTCATAAGACAGCTATATGAACTTGTGTTAGGTCTGCGCCCTCTTGTCGTGGCCCCCTTGGCTGGAAATAGTATTATAATAAGGGGGCTATTACACTATCTCATAAGACAGCTATAAGAACTTGTGTTAGGTCTGCGCCCTCTTGGCTGAAAATAGTATTATAATAAATAGGCTCTAATGCTATCTCATAAGACAGATATAAGCACTTGTGTTAGGTGTGCGCCCTCTTGTCGTGGCCTCCTTGGCTGGAAATAGTATTATAATACGGAGGCTCTAATGCTATCTCGTAAGACAACTATAAGAACCTGTGTTAGGTCTGCGCCCTCTTGTTGTGGCCCCTTTGACTGGAAATAGTATTATAATAAAGAGGCTCTAATGCTATCTCATAAGACAACTATAAGAACCTGTGTTAGGTCTGCGCCCTCTTGTTGTGGCCCCTTTGACTGGAAATAGTATTATAATAAAGAGGCTCTAATGCTATCTCATAAGACAACTATAAGAACCTGTGTTAGGTCTGCGCCCTCTTGTCGTGGCCCCCTTGGCTGGAAATAGCATAATAAGGGGCTCTAATGCTATCTCATAAGACAGCCATAAAAACTTGTGGTAGGTTTCCGCCCTCTTGTCGTGGCCCCCTTGACTTGAAATAGTATTATAATAAGGGGGCTCTAATGCTATCTCATAAGACAGCTCTAAGAACTTGTGTAAGGTCTGCGCCCTCTTGTCGTGGCCCCCTTGGCTGGAAATACTATTATAATAAGGGGGCTCCATCTATGAGTGGAGATTGTATTGTATTATAATAAGGGGCCTAATGATTACTTATAAGACAGACATAGGGCTTCGCAACTTGCTTTCGCACCTTTGGTATTAACTTCAGCACCCTTATTTATGACCATAAAACCAAACGGATCTACCCAACACCATGTTTTAGGTTTAATTCATCTTTCTCAAACAATATAATTAGATTCGCATTATCACGAATTAATTGCTTTGGAATTTTACCGTAAGTTTGGCCCAAATAGAAACAGTCAATATCATTATGCCTACCCATAGAAAAATATGTCCTTATGTTATTTTGCTTTTTACAAGCGATATCATCGAAGATAAAAGTAGAGTTTGATTTTGCATATTTAGGTTCAATCACATCGCGATTATCACTGAAGGTAAGGTAACCTACATCCTTCATTTTTGATTCAATGTGTATACGTATACACGTTTACATTTCAAACCATTTTTCTCAGTAAGCAGATTGATTATTGAGTTTGTTTTGTAGTAGTTCGAGGGAGCGCATATTCTGTCACGTATACTATTAGGAAGTAAATCACCATGTTTTGGAGTACTGCAGTTTTCATCAATGTCATGATTTTGAATTGGAAGTTTTTGTTTCTGAGCAACTACTTTCATCTTTGGTGGTGGATGAAATAAAACTAAACGAATTATTACAACATTTTTATTTATATACTAGACATACAGAGTGTATATTACAATAATTATAATTTTTCACTTCTCCAGTGAGTGGGCTGTACTGCACAATAGCGTCATAGAGAATAAGACCATCGACAACGATTCCACTATCGAAAGGTGTTATAGATTCCATTTCCAATTTGATGTCTACTGTTGAGGTTTTTAAGAATTCATTTTGTTTAGAGTAGTATATTACAAATACTGGACATGATTTGAATTCGGAATAGTTGAATAATGGGTCTTTATCATCTTCACCATAGTATTAGTAGTAGTAGTATTTGTTAGCACTGAAGTTCAAATGCATTGCTTCATATGGATAAGTTCAAATGTACTTTAAGGTTTCTGATGTTAATGTGATCAAAATTTCCTGCCCTTGCCGACTTTATGTACCTTTTACCTTGACCCATTGACGAAATGGAACAGTAATAATAGAATTTTTATTGATTCCTTGAAGTTTCATAGCACCACTAAGTGTTAAGTGTGGTACTTTCCATTGAATTTTATTTAAGGTTATTGTCGCACCAACGCCACTATGGTAGCAGTTTGTATCGCTTCTAGATCTAATTAAAATTAACTGTTGACGCATATTCACGATTACTTGGTATGTACACTGTAAAACATTTTTCTCCATTTTGCTTATCAAATTCTACTTGCAATGGTTCTTCATTCTTTGGAGACCACCCCAAATGGCTTAGTGCGTTGCTGTTGCTTGTCGTATAAAAAATATATCCCTTAAGTGTAGATATTATGCCTGGATTTCTGAAAACGTCCACTCTTTGACCTCCTAACTCTTACCGAATTTCTTCGAAAAGAAAGTTGCGAAAATTATTGGTTAAGTTGCATGGTTTTCTTTCATCTTCTTTTTTGAGCTCAAGCTTACCTTCTATGTACAGAAAACTATTGTAAGTAGCCATAATTAGATCTTGACTTTGAATTAAGATCCGTATTTCTTCGGAAGGTCCATATTTAGAAGATCGATACGAAAGATAAGTGTGAATATCTGATTTAATTATAGTATCATCAAAATGTACGTTTTGAAAGACCTTTAATGATTCGACCATTGTCGGTGAGAACTTTTAGATCAATTGACGTTAAAAAGTATTTCTCTGCAGATGTTAACCGCAATGAAGGTTGATGACTAATTAAGGACTTACTATAGGGATGATGTCTTTTGTATGAATTTTTGAAAGATGGAATTAATTGATCCTTGATTAATTCTCAGACCCATGTTCTTTTAGTCCTGAGCGCACTGTAAATGATTCACTTTCACCAAAGTCTATTAGTTCACCCTTTTGATTAGTCAAATTAATTGTTATATTACTAATTATGTCGGTGTTTACTTCTAAATATTGAGTATTGCTGGGATATTTATCTAGACGATAACCTAGTATAACTGAAACGTCAATCTCATATAATACTTTTGCAGGTTTCCCGTTTCGATAAGATCCTTTTATAATGTTGCAGTGTGAATTTGTGTGTTTAAGTATTTGTATGTGTAACGCAGATGTATGTAAAATATTTAGTTCTAATATTTTAGACTCAAACCCTAGCATGCGACGAATGCTATTTTCTTTAGCAAAATCGATCTCAAATGAACTGTTTATCTCACATTTAAGTGTATTGTTGTTTGCCCTAATGATAAACTTTTCTGTGGGTATCTTAGATTTTAGATAATCACTAATTTCATCCAACTCATATGCACCATGTCGAATATTAATCACTTGCGAATGAGATGGATTTATTCTAAAATAAAATCTATCGTTGCCTGTATAAATGTTTCTAATGCTGTTGCAACCGTAAAATCCAACCAATCCCATAACATATTCCTTCCTCAAATCTAGCTTTAGCGGTGGATAGAAGTTGTAGCTAGCTGTGTTACCAATACCTTCTAAACTGAATGTTATGGACATAACTGAGAAAATTTGAGGTTGTGTCACTTATTTATATAAAAATTGTAGGCATAGGTGCCCGCAAATAACAGTATTAAATTCTTGATCCTGGTTGTAATTATAATAAACCTTACATCCCCGAAAGTAGTTAATCACTTCGATTGCTGGTCGAAGATTACCGAAATTATCTTAATACCATACCTTTTCACATCGATTTTTGTAGCAAACCCAATGTGTACCTGACCCGCTTTGGATATCTATGTTAATAATGCAGATTCATTTGTCCATGGTAATTTGGGCATTTCATAAAAATATCCCTAAAGTAGAGTACATTTTTAGTGTACTTCTTTAAATCAATATCTAGTTACGATCTTTCGGGTAATCTATTCAGTTTTTTGGAATCCGTTTTAAATATAATGCACCGCTACCAGATTTGTATGGTTTTAGATAAAGTGCGCCATCTTTCTTATTCACGGAGCCTATAACGATCGATTCCATCATGAGATTATGGCGCGATGTCTCTTCTTACAATTTTTTGGCACTTTTAGCTTCATTTACTGCTTTAGCGATTCCCGATGCGCCGCCAGCTAAAGCACAGATTGCAGATAAGCCTGCGAATAACGGAATAAGAAATGGTAAAAACCCTCCTTGTTTAGGTAAGAGAATTACTTCAATGTTTTTCTTTCCTCCTAAACTTTTTACCACACGTTTTGCCATTGAAAGCGCTGACTTTTTTGTGTCTGTAAAATTTCCGTTAGATTTGATTTTTTTAGCTATTGATTTTCGTAAATTCAATCAATTTCCACCTTTGCATAACGATTTATTTCTTCTTCTTCTTCTGTTTGGATCGACGTTTGCACTCCATTCCTTTCTCTTTGCTTTCATGGTGGTACCGACTGCAGTTAGTTCACCGAATGTTGCGTCTGATGATTTAAAGCGTCCCCAAGATTTTTGTTTCTAAAATTTTATGTGCTTTATGTCTACTTTCTAAATCTCGGTAATCCCTGTAACCGATATCATAAAGTTTGCACTGAGCATCCAATTGATTAATACCGGGGTCACCGCGTGCGAGTCGTTTCTCTAACTTTGTACCAGGTCCACAATACTGGTAACCAGGTAAATGCAATTCAATCGGAAGTTTATTGATTAGAGTATCCATTGAACTACCTCCACCTGCACTCTTTGGTTTCCTACCTAACATTATTTACCCAGATGGATAAAGCAGGGTATTTATAAACCGAGATCACAAAAACAAATCATAGTTACTAATATTTCTTTGTTTAGTAAATGCTATACATTAGATAAGCAGGACGATAGTACAATATTTCCATTAAGCATACAGTGTTATGTGAATTAATTTTATACTTAGCATTTATAACATCTTCAATGCCTTTATAAATGTCATTGTCACTATCATTGAATTATTTCTCTCGAAAACGACGGTAGTCAACAGCTTGTTGTATGAACTTTTCATAGAAACACACCAGATTGTAAGATTCAAGAAATTCCAATCTATAGCTTATTATATCCATTAAATTGAATAGTTCTTCTACATTATGAGCATTGAATGTGCAAGAATGGCAGTTGCAGTTTTCTATCATAACAGTTTTCAAAATTCTGTCATATCCTTTAATCAATTCCCAATTGTAACAAATACCAAGATTGCTAGATAGAGATTCATAATGTTGATCATAGGTTATATCTTCTTCTTCGTTTACATTTGACCAATCAATTTTGTTTTCAATTTCTTGGGGTCGGAAAATTTGTAATTCTACATATGAATGCCATCTTAGAAGTTCATTCCATTCCGTCATGTCTAATACCACATTATTACTTTGATCACAGTTACCGCACCCCATACGCACTACTGGTGTAAGGTTGAGGTGTGTACTCTATTCAATTTCCATATGTTTTGCATGATGAGTATAGTTCGATAGTTTATAATAAGCACAATCGATTAAGTATTCATTACCTGCTTGTTTATATACTTCATCCTTATGTTGAAATGATGATGATAACTAGTCAGTGTTAGGAGAAGAATAACGGTCGTCATTTCTCTCTTGATTTTTATTTTTTACTACTACTGCCACTATTTTGACAGCACCAACAACAAAATGTTAAATTATTATTCACATTGTTACTGCAACGGTGTGAGGTATCCGTATATAACGGTGAACTTCTGAGTTTGGATCGTTCCAGAAATGATTCTATTGCTGCTTGCATTATAACGACTTTACTTGCTCACAATTACTACGACTAAACACTGTTTAAGAAATGATTCTAGTTAAAGTATGTGTAATTTACATACGGTGGGGTTGTAGCACTACTACTATTAAAAACAAAATGTTATATTTGTTGTTTTCCCAGCTGCACCCAAACTACTTATGAACACATCCTTCGTATTTAGCAGCGTGTTAAGTTCTTCAATTCGAGTTTCTCCTTCTTTGAAATAATCATAAAAGCGTTGAGGTAATCACATTCAAAATTATCCATTTCCATTACTATACTTTATACTTTATACTTTTCGATATCTCGAGGACACGCACATTTTTAAAAGGTTTGCAATATGTGCTTTGGTTTAACCCTGCTAATTCCATGGTTAACTATTACAAGTTTCTAACTGACTGATTTCAACACACACCTCGCTGCGGTTTATATAAGAATAATGTGTCCTTGACTTGGGTACCTATCAAACATGTTTAAACTTCAAGTAGCCCGACTTGGCGTACTTTTAGTTTAGACAACTATTTGACCTTGTCTCAATTTAGTCAATATAAGTACCATTTGACCTCGGTCTACTTTTTAGCATAACCAACAACCTGTCATTCTTCTTGTTTCCATGAACTTATTCTATTTTTATATTTATAAGAAATGTAATATGATATCCCTGCAGGTCAATAATCTTTAACCTTGAAAACTCTATTTTTAGATTTCTAAGAATTGTAATATGATGATGACCTTGAAATTTCTGTTTTTAGATTTTACCACCCCTGCAGATCAATAAGCTTTGACCTTGAAAACTCTATTTTTGGATTTCTAAGAATTGTAATATGATGATGACCATGAAATTTCTATTTTTAGATTTTACCTAGACATTTTGAACAGCTCCAAAAATTTTAATTTACCGCCAAAAGTTTAACCTTGAACAGCTCCAAGAACTTTCATTTCTCAACGCCAGAGGGCGAGTGACCTTGAACTGGTACAGAACCGACCCCTTATCACTACTCATATAAAAAATCCAAACAAAAGGAAAAAGGATGACGAATTTCATGTAAATATAAGTAAGTACAAAAAATTTTTGTTGTAAATACGCAACTAATACTGATAATAGTCAAATAAGTAAAGCAGCTCAACTTGCTTGCTTTGCAAGTGGTATTGGTCTACGGCCATGCATATTTTTAACAAATTAAATCTGTATTAAACTCCCTAAATATTGACTTTATACATGACAAAAACGCATTTTGTGATAATTGTATGCTTGGAAAACAATGCAAGCTGCCATTTAAAAACAGTTCAACCAAGGTTAATGAAATTTGTAGCGCAATAAATGGATCGATTGAAGTCCCAAGTACTGGTCGATCAAAACATGTTCGAGTTTTAAAAGATCACTGTAGCAATTTTAGAACGGTCTATTTTTTAAAGCGCAAGAGTGAAAAACAAAGAATTCTTTTCTGTAGTTTTAAAACTCAAACAAATAAGTCAGTAAAAATCTTCAGGACGGACAACGGCACTGAATTTAGATGTCCTGAAGCAGAAAAGCTATTAACAATTTATGGAATTACACATGAAACAACGGTACCTGATTGTCTGGAAAAAGCTGGAAAACCACGACTTGTTTATTTTTTTATTATTATTATTAATAAGACAGTACAGTACATTTACGAAAAAAAATTAAATATGCACATATTCAGCTGTAAAGGTGGTTAGTGAAGTTCACTACAGCAAAATATGACTGAGGAATCTTTCACGACCTCATCTTAGAAGCTCACATAAGAGACACCATAATGAAGAGACAACAAAAACTACCAAGAAACTTGAAAAGTTACAATACAACTGCATGTGCTTGGATTATTTTTGGTGTCAGAGATAAAGAAATGCTTGATTATAAAAATTACATCAATTCCATGAAAAATTGAGAGCAATATGTTCTGGATTCTAGACGTAGCCAATGGAATAAAGACAGTAGACTACAAAAATCAACTATACCTCGAATTGACGGATGAAGAGCATAAAGGTAAGTGAACACAAGTCCGTATGTTCCCTACGGTAGTTAAGAAAATGGAAAAAATCCCAATTTATATCATAGATGAAATCTATAAGAGCAGACAAAAATCATAGCAATATACAAAATACGGGACCTCATATTCAAAAACTGTGATTAACAATCGCATTGATGGTCATCACCAATCAATCCACATGGATACCCAAAATGCGTAATGCGATACGAAACGAGATTATGCTAAAATCAACAGGAATTATCAAAAATCCTCAAAACTGCTTAAAAAGTCCAACAAAAGTATTTCAAGCCTAAAAAGGGGTATTATCACATCAGCCTTTGGGAGTTACGTTAAGCACATGAACCACACCTTACCTAAAACCCGTCACAAAAAACACGTAATATAAGAACCAGTATTGAAAGTAAAACATAAATTAGGACAATTAGAGAAAGAAGAAAAGTAAAACATCCAGAGCACCGTCTGGATAAAGATTGAATCTCATTCCGTCAACAATTTTAATTACAATTGCTATACTAGTAAAGATCGAACAGCAATACCAATAAATTATAAATCATGCGAAAACAACGAATGAGACATAACTTTGAACCGTTGTACCTACATACC